>JAOYSI010002848.1:0-48776 GCA_025775065.1 Hiodon alosoides
TGTGTGTGTGTGTGTGTGTGTATGTGTGTGTGTGTGTGTGTGTTGGAAAATTGTATTCCAAAATGTTTTGTATAATAATGTATTTGCAGGTGAATTTGAACTATTGCAGTTATATTCCATTGGTTTAGATTGAAGCCTGGTTATATTGTGCAGCTAACTGTTTGCCAATTATTTTTGTTTATTTGTGGTAATTAGCCAGGAGACAATTTTGACAAGGATTTTTGGTGCCCTCGGTAAACTATGATGCATAGATACAGCAAGTCTTACAGGGTGAAGTCTTCAGAGTTAACTAGCATAGCTCTCTCCCTAGCTTTCATCTGATGTTTAAAATTGATGTCCTTAAAGTAGTGCTGTGGATGTTCAAACTGACTACATTCAATTATTAACCCTTGCACATCCCTGTTATCACAGCACCACAGTTCAAAGTTACCTGAAAAATGTACAGCTAAGGATATAACCCTGAGTGTCATTTATGGTATCATTAATAGACAATGGTGATTTCTCAGCAGTGAATGTAAATGTGAGATATTTGAAGCATCGCAATCTATCATTGGGGTGCATCCAACTCTGCGCCACTGTAAACCAATATATTTTGTACCAACTCTGGAGTTACATTATAGTATATAAGGGGCTAGTATACTGAAGAACTGTTTGGTTTAGAAAGCAGATATTATAATTTCTTGGAATTTTCAGTTATGGAAATGGTCAAATGGTGATTATCAGGTATAATCAGGTATTAGCAGGTATAGAGCTACATTGAAGCGGAATGGGAAAAGTTTAAATGTAATGTCTTTCAAACCTGGGCTCTTAAAAAACAGCTCAACTTAGTCGGTTGCTAAGCTAGATCACCCTAGAAATCTATAGAATCTTAATTGATTTTTTGCTAAATCAATTTTTTCACTTGGTAATTCAGAATTGTTCCATGGGGCATACAGAAACAAGTCGACATTAATACGTGTATAATGAAAGTCTTATTCTCTACTTCCTTTCCCGGGGAAAAGAAAAGCATGCTTGCTAGCCTTTCGTTTAGCTTATTTATTTTCCTGCAATCCTACTTGTACCTTAGAGCAAAATGATGTATGTCACTTTTATGTCAAAATGATGTCACATTTCAAAATACATTTAAATCCATTGTATTCAGGCTCAGTTGTATTAACCCTGTGCTTTTCATTGTCTTTTTAGTCCTTTTTGTCTAGGGACTGGAAATTGACAATTAACTCAGCAATAACAGCAATCATGCCTGGCATCTAAAATAAGGGCTTCCAACATTTAGTGCATTTATAGTAAGCTGAACAGATCTCTATTACGAATTTTCACTTGAATGCACAGCTCCGAGCTGAGATTATTGGTGTAAAATTGAAGAATGTGTTGTCATCACATCAGACGTTGACGCAAAAGAAGAAATAAGCAAACTAACAAAACCTTTATTCATAACTTTTCATTTGGATTTTCATGTTTTGTTTTGACCTTTCATATTTGTCATGTTTTCGCACTGACTTGCCTACTGAGAACTGTTGTAATCCCTGCTCATAAGGCCTCAGTACCTGAACACCGATAAGCAATAACTGGCTCCCAGCGGGTGCCGTTGGGTGTGTTCTGGTCCGGTTCTGACAGCTCCACAGACAAATGTCCCACACAATTAAACCATCTGTCACATCAATGAGAACACACTGAGATGCTTGTAACCATCCTTTCAAATCATATTCATTTTGTGACAAAGCATAACATATATGTACAACTTATTTTCACTACCTTCAGCTGAGATTACAGTCATAAGGGCCTGTATTAAGTGCACATCACTATACTATGATATACTGGTGGCAGTCGTTTCAAATCTACATTGAATGTGGGTGGGGAACCAGGAAAAGCATGCAGTTCTGGGACTATGCGATTGTAGAGTGACCCATTTGAGGAAGTCCTCAAGGCCATAGCAGAGTAACTGCTACCACGAGAGCAGCTGCCAGTGAAAGTTTGCTGCAGGCTCCCACAAGGAGCTGTTTTACTGGCTGTTGGACATGTGATCCAGGATCATACCTGCTTCCTAGTGGAGCAGGTACAACAAAGAAGAAATTTGGAAATATTTGCAGTGGAGCAAACCTACAAGTGCTTCTAGGTGAAGGAACACGTACCTGAGATTGGTCTGGGGAAAGGGACCTTGTCTGTGAAGTACCTTCATTCCTGTTGGAATGCATCACCCTTGAACAAATCAACAACACAGAAAAGACGGTTACAGAACATCTGGTTTATCTCATAAGGGATGGCTAGGGACTTATTCCCACTATACATAAGTCAGTGTTTTTTTGAGAAATGTTCGCCTTTGTCCAGGCCTCTAAACTGCATTGTATGCAAGTTGTCATGACAATTTAATAGATAGCGCTATCTTATGTTGGTATGAGTGGTTGATTGCCTGCTTTTTAATGTTATTGTGAGGTATGACTTATCTGCAGTCACCAAACTACTAAGATCCACACATGTTGTATGTCCAGTAGTAATCAATTCAAACGTGATGAAAGGCTTTGCATCTGCCAGAGCAGGGAGGAGGAAATGTATAAAAAAAAGAAAATGTAGAGCATAAACACAGAATAAGAAAATCTAGTCTAAATTTGAGTTGTATTGCATCGGTGCTTTCAATCTGTTGGAAATAACAGTGATGGACAAACATTATAATATATATGTGGCATGCCTGGGCATGCCCAGTCCAGGGGTGGTCACAGACAGGGAGATGAGACCATCAGCCCAGCTCTGGGCATGTTCCCAGGGCTTGATGGTGTTTCCCCCGGCCTTGTGCCACAATATACACTTTAGCGCCTTACTTCTAGTGTCACTTCAGGGTTTCAGTTTCTTCATGAACAAAGTTAAGCAAGGTTTTGAGCTATTCGATGGTTCACAGAAATCATCCACTCCAGTGTGTCAGCTCTCATGAATAAGGGTTTCAATTATGTTGGATTGCATTTCGTGGTTAGAAGGTTCATTTCTACTGTTTTTAGTTATCGGGAGTTGAGTGGTGTGTCCAGGAAAGGAACAGTAGCCTGAAACTCACCTGAATCTTTTGGCTAGGAATAAGAGTGATCAAAAGTGTCTTGGGTTTGGTGCTTGTCTCCATTTATTTTGTGATTTTCTCATTATATCTTCTATGTTGACATTAGCTGTTCACGTAAATTACGGATTTGTGTGATTTCACCTTATTACAGGGGTATGTAAGCTAAACAGAGAAAAACATGTCTGTTCAGCTAAAAGCCAGGTTCACTTTTTAAATGAAAGCGTTTAATGGTATGATTTAACTCAAATTCAGTTTTTTTTACAGATCATAAAAATGAATTGTTCAGTAGGCCTACATTTTTAAATCCCAAAAACAAGAGCGAGAGAGAGAAATTGACTGATCTTACTAAGCTTCTGTAGGACTGTACCCAGTACCAAAGGGATCACAAAGTAAAAAAACTGTTAACCTGTCAAATGTGAATCCAATGAATGAAAACATTGATTGTTATTGTATTTGCCAGCCTTTTTTTAATCAAATACTGTTTAAGCTTTTCATAAAATAGACCAAGGCTTATGCTAGAGAGAGCTTCGATTTTTAAATGCAGGCCTACCCCCCCCGCAACAAAAATGATCTTTCCTAAATCAAGTTGAAAGCCAATTTCAATTTTAAAGGAAGTCTGCTTATTGCTTATTTATTTACCTAATGATTACATCAGGATTACATTTGTATCTTGCTTACTGCCTACGGTAGGCACTAAAAGCCAAATATTCTCTGAAAGAAATAAATTCAAGTAAAGCATAAGTTTCAGTATAAATAAAATAGATGAATAACTTTTTCTTGTCAATCCATCCGTTTGATTCATCTTCATCCTCATCTGAATGAAACACAAAACGCAGGATATTTCATGCTACTTGATTACTCCTAATCAAGTAATAACCATATCTGCTTCTTTTACAATGATGCCACTTACAATGCAAGCCATGCAGTATTAAAATATAGTTGACCATGGCTAGAGTGAATTAGCAACGTTGAGTGATGCTAATTATATGTAACATCAAAGTCATGTAGATGGTTATGCAACTGCCCTTTGTTGTGATCATGCAGTGCTGTGCTTTTGGCTAGAATTATAGTACTTGGAAGTTTCCATCTTGCCCGAAGGCTGATGAATGCACTTGTCCAAGTGAAACCACTGTGCAGCCTGTCCCTAGAAGAGACATTTAAAAAAAGACGGAAAGGAAGGAAAAATTAACCACAGGGCTTTGTCCTCAAAAGAATACATGGCTGAGATGGCAGCTTTTCTGACTTTAAAAATAGACCATGCACAAATGCAGTTAATCTGGACTGTTTAGTGGTGAGCATGCCACCTTTAAATGTTGAATATCTGAACAATTACTGTTAAAGATTAATTTAATGCATATTTATATTTCTATTTAAAAATATATATTTTGTATGTTATATTGTTATTGTAATAATGTATATCATTATAACAGTTTTTTTATTTCCTTATTTATCCCATCCATTTTCTGGAGCAGCTTATCCAATTCAGGGTCGCCAGAGCCTAACCCAGCCGGTATTGGGTGTGAGACAGAGAACACCCAGGATGGGAAACCAGACCCAACCAGATCACAGGTCTGTTTTCAAGTGTGTAGGGTTTTCAGGTACAATATGTTGAACCAGCCAAAGGCTGAAAATACCTTAAGAAAAAGTTGAATTGGTGTAGCCAACATACATTTTGGCCTGTAAGTAAAATAATTATGTCCATTCTAAAAGTGCTTGATATTGCCTGGATGTCAGCTATTAACAAACAAACCCAATAAAACGTCCCTGACATGGAATTTGTTTAAATGACATCAGAACTTCTGCAGTACATGACTTAACTGTTTAACTGACCCTAAAGCAATAGTTTTGCACTAAGTAGTCAAAAAAGTCAGGAGTTCATGGAGTCCATGGTAATGCTGATATTTAGCAAGATTTAATTAGACATCATATATCCATTACTTGATCCTGGGAACTGCATGTTGAATGTTTATAAATTTATTTCAGTGACCAGTTTCCAGACAAGTACAGGGATTCGTTATGAAATGGTTTTATTTGGCTTGGAGTATCAGAGGGCATTGCTCCTGGCTATTTGACCAAGCTTGTTGAACCCCCCTTTGGAAAAACATAATAGAGTTTAGTGTTTGTGAGGTACAACAGAAAACATCTGTAATGCATTTTTGTGTGTGTCTTCAAACTCAGTAACTACAGTAATTTACAATTTAAAAATATTTCTCTTCATAGTGATCAAAAAACATTTTCAATGGTTCGTCTTTGCAATGTGTTTTTAAAGCTAGGTAGGTGGAGCCAGGCATGTTTTTATCTCTTTCAACACAACGTTCAGTCACATGAAAAGAATAGTACTAGTAAAACTATCATTTAGTGTGGTATGTAGATGGCAGGGGCGCGACATAAACTTAGTCTTCAGTGTAAACAGTCTGAGAGAGTTCAAAGAGTACCAAGCTAAGAAAGTGGGGGGGAGGGGTAACTCTGGTTTGAGTAGCACAGAAAGTTGAAATTTCATTTATTGAAATGATGTTAAAGTGTTAGACTGCTGTGTTTTGTCCTATTGTTTTTATATATAGCATTGTTTTTTGTATTGGCACACAAAAAACAAAAGCTGAAGAAAGTTTGTGCTGTATCAAAAGTATAACTTTTATACTGCTAATTCAATGCTTTAAAAATGCATTAACTAGATAGATGAGTATTAAGACTGCAAAAATTGCTCTTTTGAATTCACTTTGAATATTTTAAACCAAGATATTTGTATTTTGTGTGGACAATGGGCTGTATGTATAAGGCAGAGATTTAAGTTGGTGAATCATTTGCAGTCTGAATAATGGCTCCACATAAATCAGAATAAGGCGACAGTAATAAAACTTACCATCATTACTTCACTTGACAATCAATTAACATACAAGATACATATCTCATATTCCAATAAACATGTGACGTTTAAATTGAAATGTCTAGAAGTAATAATTACATCTACTTTGTGAGGTGGCCCCTCTAACATATATCAACTATTAGTTTTACTCAGCTATGACTCAGAAGTTTCGCTGTGAATGTGTTTCATGGGTACAAGGTATCAGAACACATTTACTTCTCTCCGCAGTTATTTTCCCAGTTTTCACTCTGTGAACGGCCTTCAGTAATCCAGCGAACTCCCTACGGCTGAAACCTCACATCATTTGAAATGATTAATTATTCTCTGGAATTTGACCCGCATGGTCTATGGGGTTCTTCCCCCATATAGGAATATATTTCGACCCTGAGAATGTTTATTTTGTGTAATCTAATGAAAACGACAAGCAATTATTTCCTCACAACTTCTGCACTGCATGATGAATAGTAACTTTTACAAAGAAAAAGTGCTTTCTTTATTCCCATAAGAAAATTCTTTCAGATCTATTAATAACAGTTTTAGTTCTTATTTATATTAATTAATACTATACTAAATGTCAATACTATATTAACATACTTATACTATGTTATAGTGGAATATCAAATGTCCTGCAGAGATGAGAGTTGTTTAATGACTGGATAAGTTCAAATATGTTGGGTAAAAAGAAAGTGTTAAAGCCAAAATATTTTGCATTATTTTACATAATCATTGAATTTTTGACATTGAAAGGGTTCATTCTGGTACAACAAAAATTTAACCCAAACAGGAATAATATAGAATTTGACATACAGTGTGGAAGTACCCCGGGTAACTTAAGGCAACTTTATCAGACAGTTGAAAAGGAATAATTTATCCTCTTATATACCCCACAAGACAGTTCTCACCAAGGCATCACCATGTACGGACAGAGCACATCAGTTAACAGTCTTTGTTAATGGAATTATAAAAGACCTTTGTGTCCTAAAGAAGTCAGGGGTGTATACGAGATCATTTGGAAGATGAGGCGACTTTTGGTTAAACTTCAAACTGCTTTAAATTTGACACCTCTTTACAAAATCTCTTTACAAATCAAATGATTGTATTCAAGTGAACATCAAAGAGCACTGTGGAAACTTTTTGTTTCTTCCTTAACACATATCTTGCTTTATCTTCCACTCAGTCAGCTGTCAGTGATTTTGAATGACTTTGGAGAAAGTAGATGTCAAGTTCTTCGTAGCGTACAGAAGAGGGTGTTGTACAACAGAGGTTATCATGACGGGGTACACTGTAGGTGGCTGTTTAAATGGTGCTCCTTAAGGTGTTGCAGCACGTTACTCTGAGGGCTGAAGACTTGGATAAGCAGTCATTTTCCGTTTGGATAAGCAGTCATTTCTGTTTGGCGAGAGGAGATTGTTGAAGACAGCAACACCTGGGTTCTAGAGAAAGAAAGCGCCTTTCTGTGGGATAGGATTAGTGAGGTAAAATAATGTATTGTAATGTATTTTATTAATATTTTATTATATTTTAAATACTTGTTGTTTTTTTTAAACATCTTATCTTAACGATAGGTCCATTTGTAGTGATAATACATAATAAACAAGCTATTGAAAATTAATATTGTCATTGGATAACAACAGCTTCAGGGATGTAAATAAAGATTGTGAAAAGATTTTGGTCATTAAAAACATTGTGCATACTCTTTAAACACAAACAGATACACTCTGCATCAAAGCCAAAAAGATTGTGAAAAGATTTTGGTCATTAAAAACATTGTGAATACTCTTTAAACACAAACAGATAAACTCGGCATCAAAGCCAAAGAGACAAAAATCATAAACAGTATCACTATCACTATCATAATCATTTTTATTTTTGTTATTAGTGGTAAATGTAGTATGTGAACAAAAACCTAGTGGAAAAGCCACCCATGATAGATGTTGTGAAAAGTTCCCCGGAATTAAAACTCCAGGGACCCTAATCAAGCCCTTTTAGCCCTTCAAAAATGTTGCGTATCAGTGGAGATGGGGTTGTGGACTCTTATCACCTAGCCAAATCTAATGATTGCGAAAGCCAACGCACATTGAAAAAACAATGAGAAAAACAAAATGAATGCATGCAAGTAAGGTCCAAAACAGCTGAAGGTGTCTCTTTGACTACATGTACCTGCAAGGAAAACATACATAAAAAAATAAAAAAATAAAATACTGTGCGTCCTACCTACTCACGGAGTGCTATAAAGCATTGTCTCATTCAGTGTACTATATTTGTATATTCTTCTCTTTGTGATCTTTCTATTACAATATGTTTATTTCTTGTTACGTCCTATGATCCCATTTGTGACGTTGCCGATTGCATTAATCTATTGAATTTTTAAAGGCACAGTGCTCCATTACGTCCAACCTGTCTACCATTGTAGTGAATATCAATAAACTGCAATGATAAGAAGAAGAAGAACACATAAAAGTTGTGACCACTTCAAAAAAAAAAAAAAAAAACCTTTGGTTATTAACATTTAACATTGATAGTTGTATTATTACTGAACTGGTTTATGATAACCTTCTTGAATAAAAATGTGATACAGGCAGTGCACGGCATGGTTTTGGCCAACAGGAATGTGGGAAGTGACAAAAACATGCAGGGCAGGAACACTCTCATATGAACAAACAAACTGGAACATGTCTGGTTCTGGATTGTATCATCCTGCAATATAGAAAACTATTGTCAACAATAAGCGTTGGTGTGTATTTATAAATAGTGATAATAGTCCACCCTACAAAAAAATAATTAATGAATTAATTAAAAACCAAACTAAATACAATGTAACTCCAGAAAACAATGGTGTATGAAATACACATAAACAAAACACACACAACCTTACAAGCCTGCAATTTATACACGCTCCTGGGTTGGTATTGTTGAATATTTACATTACCTTTTACGAGCAGACCTGCCTGTTTCCGGGTCCTGTTTGACAGTCAGAATTATAAGCTGTACATGGTCAACAGCTGCTGTCTTGTGCCCTCCTATGTGTGCTTTCAATACAACCTACTCCAGCGCACTGAGAAAAGTTACATTCGGTTCCGTGATGAATAAATTGTGATGAAAAAGCATAAACTGCTTTACTTGTTTTGGTTGTATCCTTTTATATTAATATGCAGTGTTAGTGGAAGGTTTCATTTATGAATTAAATTCAGTTTAATTAAATGAAATATATATACATTTTATCAGTAATGGTGGTGAATTTAAATCCTGTTGTCTGGAAGGTCAGGCAGTTTTGTAAGAAATGGTTCCATCTTTGCCAAGGATTAAAACTCTAGCCTTTGAAGGGTGACCAGTGATTTTGGTTAGAAAAGGATAATAATTGTATAACCTTTAAAATACATAAATTTGTTGAAACCTTAACAGCCTTTGTAGGGTGACCGGTGATTTTGGTTAGAAAAGGATAATAATTGTATAACCTTTAAAATACATAAATATTTTGAAACCTTGAAATTGAAAATCAATATATTTTGACCCAATTTGCAAACCGCTAACATGATTCTAATCAACCTTTTTCATTTGGTTTTTAAAAGAATGCACAAAATTTTATTAGATTAAAAAATGAGGCAATTTGTTTGTAATCATTTCTTTCTTTTTAATTCTGGAAAAGTAGGTTACCTATGGCGTATTAGTGATATTTTTCCCTTTCACAGACAACAATTACATTATTTTCATGAAATATTTCCAATTCTGACTTGAACTAAACAGTGCCACAATTAACATTAAAATGCCTACGAAATACCCTGAATATTTAGACAGTATTATATTTTTGGTTTAGCTAATTGAGGCTGCTATATAATTAATTCAACTTTTTTTAGCCTCCTTTTGTAATTTATATTATTTTTGATAATTGCAATGATCTAAATATTCTTTAAAACAGTGAAAAGCATTACCAAATCCCAGTAGTCTGCTTCTGTCAGCTATTAATCCCTCCGTCTCTCTATCCATGATATTCTACACGCCGCAAAGTGGAGAAATATAACACTAACATAAGATGTACACATCACCACCCATTTAGTATCATAGATTTTCAGTTCAAAGCAAACCATTTTCTAAAAAAAACTGAATTAAAAAGTCTCATAAATTAGTAGCATTAGCATAAATTAGATTGAGCGCTATTGACCAATGCCCACCTAAGATGGCATCCTAAAGTGCAGCGATGACTATGATTCAATCATCTATTCTACAAAAAAATGAGTAAAGCCATTGTAGATATGCAGTACACAATATGGACATGTAACAAAGACTGATACAAGGTAGGAACGGGGGACTAAAATAAGATATTAAGAATTAAAATGATAGCAGTTAATACAAAATAAAATTAGAGTTTGATGTAAAGCTAGCTTCACATTTTGGTTTAAATCTTTTCATTGAAAAAATAGGTTTCTTCCTTATTCCAATTAAAGTTTAAATTAATGTGTTTCTCTGAACAGCCAACTCCATAACCAAAGTATATTAACAGTATGAATCAGGTTCCTAATATAAATGTTATAATTCGGTTGATATCATTGACAATATCATTACCACAGAGAGCGTGACTGTCATTCCTTGCAAAGGTTTCCTCACCGAGAGATACGCCCATTCTTACAAATCCTAAAGCATGTGCAGAAAGGAAAAAAACCCCAAACAAACAGGAACATTTTAGTCCTCCAATGGCTAGATGGAGCTGCGTCGCTTCGTGAGTCCCCTGAAAGTGGAGAGGCTATGCAGGCCAGTGGACACTGAGCTGATAGCTGAGCATTGCTGCAGGCTGCACACACACCCGTTGGAATGGGGGTCAGTGAAGGCCTCGCCCTGCTCCACGTAGGTATCGGAGGTGGACAGGTCTCGGGGGATGATCATCGGGATAGAATACTGCAGCTTCTCCCGACTCTTGTACCACAGACATGAGCACATGGACTGGAAGTGCATCACCTCAGCGTAGACATTGCGGAGGCCACGCCCTGCGGCACCACCCGAGGAAGACGAAGGCGGGTCCGGGACGGAGCAGTGGTTACTGGCCGGCCTGCTGCGAGACAGCAGGGCCCGGTGCTCGGCGTCCCGCTTTTCGTCCTCGGCGTTCATGGTCATGAAACGCAGCACCACCAGATTGAGGAAGGCCCCAATGACAGTAAGGCCTGTTAGGATGTAGATGAAGCTAAAAGCCACGTACTTGGGGTTGTTCTGCAGAGCGTGGTCTTTCTGCAGCGCTACGTAGTCCCCGAAGCCGATTGTAGTGAGCGTGATGAAACAGTAATAGTAGGCGTGGAAAAAGCTCCAGTCCTCGTAGCGGGAGAAGGCGACTGCCCCTATGCAGAGTGTGCTGATGCAGGAGAAAAAGCCAATGGTCACCATGTTGGCCATAGAGACTTCCGTCCGCCGCAGTCGAAGGCACTTCTTGAGTCGGTGCAGCAGGTACTTGACAAAGGTGTTGATCCTCTCACCAAGGCTTTGGAACATCACCAGGGTGAGAGGGATCCCCAGGAGGGCGTAGAACATGCAGAATACCTTTCCGCCATCCGTGCTCGGGGCGGCATGCCCGTACCCTGAAATAGGGGAGAGATAAGAAGCAGCTGGTCAGTCGTCACCACCAAATAAAGTACAATGTTTACTTGGTTATTCTTAGAACTGTCAAAATCAGAATTCAGAGTTACCCAACCATGCTGTGTACTCTTAACAGCATGCAGGGAATTTGAAAATGCTACCGAGCACACCAAAAACAAGTCTTTGTCCTCTTTAGGAGAGGGCTTGCATGATCTGTTGAAAGCTGTTGAATCTCATCTTCATGGGAGCTGTCCATAGCTGTAACAGGATCTTTCAAAGATATTTGCTTTTAATTAACAAGATCATTTTTAGAAGGTTGCAGGCTCAGATCCCTGAGGACTTGATACATTGAAAATGTCTGCTCTCAAGCTCCAATGCCACTAGCTAAATTAAATAGAATAATACATGAAACGGAACGGAGTTAAACAGATATTTTGTCTACTGTAGCTTTACAGAATAAACACTTTGATATCTCATGGCTGACAAATAACTTCCTTGGCAATACAAGGAAACACACTGTCAGGTTATTAAGCTGAATATTGTTACCTATGTCGCCATGTTATACTCGGTTCAGAAAATGTCTGCAGAGCTGAGTATATAGGCTACGCTTATGACATCTTGTGCCACTTAAAGATGAAAAATCCATTGATGAAAACCAAATTTAATCAAGATGAGTGAATGTCACCAAACTAAATTTAGCAATGGTCAATAGTGGTAAACGTTGACAAAAAATGTACTAAATAAAACTACCAGTGAATTACATTTGTTACAAAATTGTCATATCTATATATATATGACAATTTCTACTCAGCTATTAGTTAGCTACCTAAAGTGTTTTGAAGACCACAGATGTTTTAACACACAGTTCTTGTTGTGTTGCATTGTTTAATTACCCATGTGTGTTAGAGGTTAGCAGGCTAAACATCTCTGTTAGAGGTGGATAAGCATTTAGTTCAATAGGGATTCTTTGAAAGCTAAACCCTTTGTTTACAACCACAGCAATTGCAGCCAAATACTATTGCGTACTCTCAATATATCTTCATCTCTGTTAGATAACACATTGGCTTTCATACAGCTCTATAGTAATACAGATTTATTTCCACTGCAAGACTGTCAAGTTGAGTTTTTATAACCACCATTTTTCTTTTCACAAGCTCAATACGGAGCAGTCAACATGTCAAATGTAGAAACTGTGTTGAATATGGGCAGGGAGGAAATTCAGCTACACATCTCCATAGTCAGTCAGTCTTTGGAGAAATACCATTTTCAATTATATTAATGTAAAACTCTATGGCAAACACCTATCACGATTTCTGCAAAAGCTCTATTTCCATAATTCATTAGTAACCTGCAGGAACTAGCATCGACTATTTTTGTGCAGAATACAATAATTGTTGCCCGTCACAGGGACGGAAGACAGCAGATGCAGTTAGCATTTTATATGTGTTTGGCAAAAGAAAAGAATGTTTGTGTGTTTTTTTTTTTAAAGAACTACCTTTAAAAGAAAGGGATTGTCTACCTTTGATAAGTTTTGAATAGGTATATTGCTATACATAAACAATTATTCTTATTCCATAAAAAATGAGGGTCAGGTTTCTTCACACTCCTATAGTAATAGTTTTGTATATTATCCCTTTGGATGGACATTTCGCCATTTCAACAGACATAATTACTTTAGGTTCTTTAAACAGTTTCCATTTCTGTTTTATTAATTTAGCCGACAATCTTACCCAGAGCGACGTACAAAGAGCTATAGTCTATGAATGATTTTTGAGTTTGAACCTTAGACGGTCAGATGGTTTAAGGTCTGGATATTGAGAAAGCAAGTCAATTTCATTGCCCAAAGAATCATTATCATGATGGTATGTTATTTTTTCCTCTAGCTTGAGTTCCTTGGCAGATGGAACCATGTTCTTTGTCCTTGACTCCCTGTAGCTTAACCAATACTCCAGGACTCCAGGGCTCTATAGGTGAAATGTATGTAAATAAATAAATAAATAACTTCAAACCCCCACTGTAGTCATATTTTTTTCTCTTCAGAAGCTTCACTGTTTTTTTTCACCAAACACGGAGAATGACGAAAATTCATGAATTGATTGATTAATATTTGTTTTAACTTTATCTGGAACAAGAATGTGATTTGCGTGCATTTAGGAAAATTCTAATCACTTCTAAGAGGCTTCTTCCTGAAAACCTGAATTATATAAATGACACATTTTTGATGGCATTTTTCTGACACTTTTTGTATCCTAAGGATGCCAGTTTGTTTTGAACATCCTCAAACATTGCCTTTGGTCTAACATTTGCCACCTGAACCACATGTCTCACAGCAAGTGGTGACAAAATGCAGTCTTGTCCCCTTCTCCTTCCTGACAGGGTTGCCACTGTGCCAGTAGCCTGATAGTCCTAATAATAACATTCAGAGGGAAGTTTATATATAATGGGTTTATTCCCATTTAATTAGGAGTTTGAGTATCTCACCCAGTCTCTCCTAAAACAGTTTAAAAAGAGACTAACAGGCGCGCACACACACACACACACACACACACACACACACACACACACATACACACACCCAATAAAAAAATATATATATTTCTGACCATCTGGTGGCCTTAAGACAAATGAATTACTGGGACAGATGAAAAATTGAAAAATAAACATTCATGCAACCATCAACAAAAATAACAAAGAGGGATATTGAGGAACATCTGCAATTTGAATGAATACCAAGATTGTATACAGTAATAATGAAGTAATCGACTGCTATTAACTATTTAGTTGCTGAATCCAAAGCAATTTACACAGTTTATATTGTTTAAACAAACACCCCCTCGTACAGCTGGAAGTACCTTGCTCAAGGATACAACAGCTAGGGTGCGATCTCAACAGTTTATTCATGTTTTGGGTTTTTTTTAGCACATTAGAGGTACCTCAGCTGAATTAATCTGCCCATTGATCTGAAGTTGCCCTAAAGAGCACAAACTAAATAAAGTAAATTAAACTGTGAGCAGACAGCAAAATAAGAAGAGAGCATGTCAAGTGGATCAGCACCCAACACCTTCTAACAAAAATCAGTTTCTTATACAGAATACCGTAGAGTAAATAGTGAATGCGTTTTTTCTCTGTGTGTGTGTCTGAAGATTGCACTTCTGTGAGAAAGCTGTATTTTGGAGAAGTACTATAATTTATTCTGTTTATCATTGTGTATCCCAGTCCATCATGTTGCAAACTGGTGCAGCATGCAATCCAAGGTTTGCACCATCTTTTCTCTTGATTGTTTGGCCATTAAAAATAACAATAACAACTACTCTCAATTTATTGGCAATATATACCCAGGTAGAATGGATAAAATGGAAATGCAATGTATGCCAAAATGAAACAAATCTACAGTGAATGGTACTGCCAAAGCACATTAATTGGGAAAATGGAATTCCATAAGAAGGTGCTAATATTACATGAATTATTATTCTCATGTGAAAGGGGATTCTTTCATTTCATTAAGAGGGAGCAAAAAAACGTATTAAGGAACTTTACATCGAGGTTCTGTATCAAAGAGAACCAAAGCAATCTGCTCAGAAGTGCACAAGCATTTGTTCTCTTGTCAGACCAGTTTCTTGTTGGATGTGTTCCACTCTTGTTCACTACAACAGAACACATCTCGAACGCATTTCGCAACCCACGTTCACTTGGCCACCCACTTCATTTATTGACTTAATTTTAATATTGATTTATTAATATTTAATTATTTTGAATTGTATGCTGGAGAATAGTTTTTCCTTATTTGCCATTGCTAGGCAGCAGTCAGAGCCTGGATGGGCGTGGGCAATGCTGCTCTGTGTAATATGCAGACAACTGGACCAAAGCATGAGCCAGAGAAATTAATGGCGCAGGTCCAGGCTTTGCAGCTTTGATCCTTCAGTGCTGAATTACTGCAACACCCCAAGCTTTGGACACAAGATCTTAAGAGCTCACCCTGTTGAGGTAAAAAAAAATATTCTGTATCACAAGCCCTCTTTGAAGCGGAAACTGGACCTTATAGTTATTTTTGGGACTTCCCAAAAAATAATTTCTTCCTTAAAATAAAATGAACAGCAAGTTTCAGTGTGTTCCAGTTCTGCACAGAATTTCACTTTAACCCTTTAACGTTCTGCTCAACAGTTTGGTAGAGCAAAGACATAATTTTTTCATCGCTTTTTTCTTAGTGAGGACATTGCCATAAACAACAGAGCCCTGTCTGTTTACACTTTAAGATCACTGCATTATCTTGTGAAGGAGAAGCCCTTCACTTGGACAATGTAATTGTAGGTTTTTATTCAAGCATTCTAAATTGGTTTATTTTTCTGATTGTGTGGCATGCAGCCAGGAGCCCCTCCCTCAGCACTGGGGACACGCCCAGGCTGACTCAGACTGACAGCCAAGCTGTGGAGCCCCACCCACAGCCAGGACATCATTCTGCACCTTCCTATTAAGAGTGCCAGCCGAGCTGAAAATTCTTTGTGTTTTCCAGCATTGGTGTGTTTGTTGCAATTGGTTTGTAATCTGCCCAATAAAAGGAACTAACGAGCCAACCATGGCTGCTTTGTCTCCTATATTGTGCCGGCATATTTCCCAGTTGCCTATAATTATCAGATGCTTTGATAATACTTCGCAGTTTTTTAGTAATACAGCTGGATGTAAACTGATCCAGCACACTGAACATTAGGAAGTGGACACTGCCCTATAAGGAAAAAAAAACAAGCATTACCTTAAACATACCTTTAAAACCAAGTTATTTTATATAAGACGTGTCCAGCTTGTACTTTCAAATTGGCAAAGCTGAATCAGTCGACTTGAAAAATATCAGTCTCATGTCATTTTGCCTTAAGGCGCACTAAGACAGTTTTATTTGTTCTGTTCCCTGGTTTGTAATTCCAGTGAAACTAGCATTGATGCATTCATCACCGTGGCCCGAGGCCCGTGTGTTGTTATGCAATCCTTCTGTCTAAATGAATTCTCCAAATTTAATCCTCCATTCATTTTAATAGAACTGTTGCCGGCTTTGCTCAGATTAAGTCATTTTAACCTTTATGCAGATCTTATACTGTAAATGAATCTTGATGTATCTCAAATGCTCACTGTTTTTAAAACGTTTTCAAATTATTTGATCTGTGCAGGGCTCATTATTATCAGATCTCTTTTTATGAGTTATTTGCTTTTGTCTGAAGACTGGTCCGTCTTATTAGTGGCTTCTCATTCTGAAAGGCGCTGTGATGCATTTTACATAAGTGGTAATTGCAGTTAATTGATTGAAAAAGCAGCCTAAAAAACACTTCAAAGCACAGCATAAAACCCATGGTGGGGATTCTACCCTTTCTTGGTTGCTATTTATGGGAGGACATGTTGATGGATCAACGTTTAATTAAGTTTATCTCCAATATATCACCCACATCATCTGTGTGTGTGTGTGACAGGCTGTTGTTCATTAACATCATAACCACACGCTGAAAGCTGTCATTTTGTTAAATTTGGGAAGTGTAAAAAACACTTTAGATTGGAGTGATGGCATTATTTTTTAAACTTAATAAATAGAATAACTTTTTAGTTTAGGTTTTATAAGTTGAAAAAACATGATTAATGAGTATAGAAATGAGCAGGTTTTCAAAATCGTTCACATTTTGCATTTTTTACGGTCTTCAGCTAGGAAAGTCATGGTAAGAGGAACAAAAACACAAACAAAAGACAAAAAGGCTGAGTGCAGATCTCAGGGTTTTACGTCCCATTTGGTTTTTCACGGAAAGAGCAGAGCCCCGTTTTATCGACAGACAATAAACTAGCGTTGGCGGCAAAGAAAGGCTAGCCTAGCAACGGAAAACAGGTTGGAGAGCGTATCACATTGCAGTCAGACCAAACCATTAATGAGAGAAGGAAGATCCCTAAAGAATGTTAAAAGGAGTCGTATCTCAGCACCTGTCCCGGTAACTGGGTAACACAGAAAGACAGCAGAATAAAGAGCAATCAGATAATAAAGCTGGTAGAGAATCAGCCACGCCGGTAGGGTCGAAAACTCGGCCAGAAACATAGGTGATGGTCGGACATTACTAAATACCCAAAACGTTGTGTATCAGATGTGGCAACAGACCAAAACATAAACAACCAAACAACCATTGCAGGGGGAAAAACAGGTACAGGAAATGCCTGAACTAAAATTATCCTCACTAAGGAGGTCAGAATCATATCAGCACTAAGAGGGCCATGGAAAAACCATAAAACATGAAGAGCAGCCAGAGCGATTGTAGATAAGTTGAAGGTCAGAGGAGAGAGAAATCTTTTCGAACATTTAAAATCAAGAGACACGCAAGATCCGTGTGTTAAACTTCCAAGCTGGAAATTGCTGAGGTATTAGAGAAGCCCAAGAGAAGTGTTTAAAATAGACACAAAATCATCATCCTTTGAGCCCCTAATTCACATAAAACTGGCAGACCTCAAGAGAGACCTTCACTAGGTAACTCTTAAGAGTTTAAGTCCATGATAATCTTAAAGATTTATTAATCAAAGGTGGGTATTTCTGACGAAGTGACGGAACATTCTAGCCACTTTAATGTTTATGGAAAAAATTAATCTGTGTCACACAAGTACCATGTATGCCTAGGAAAACATTACTGCTAAGGCACACTGTTCACTGAGTATGCGTGTGGCTGTGTGGCTGAATTGGTGCGTGCCTGCGAGTGCATGTGTGTGTGCGCATGTTTGTGTGTGTGCATTTAGCCGGCATGACACAGTAAAATGGTCTCTGCTTCCTGCTGTGCCTGGCAACCCTATCTATCTCCACAATGCTACCCATTTACATTCCGCACACGTTTATTACAGAGCCAGTGATTTCCCTGAATAGATCTTCATTAGTGTTCAGCTCCCTGTTTCAGGAACGGTGATTAAAATTGACCTCAAACTTTTCTCAAATTATTTATTCATTTAACCCAGTTCACAGAGTTGCTGTTCCATAAAGTTTGGCAGACAGCTGGCAGAAGTTGTTCTGTTCATTGTAGCATAAGCGCATAATATGAACACATTGGCTGCGTAATCCATATAGTCATCTAGTCAATTTAAACATGCAGTGCAGCCCTTTCAGTTATTCACCTAAAAAAGCTTGCATATTGTTTTAGTCGGTCCATTATTTAGTTGAACTCCAGCAAGCTGTCATACTGCTTTCTTGTGGTTTTATGTTCCCCTTCAAGGGCAGATAGTCGCAATACAACTACCCCATTCACGATGGAAAGCTTACCGACTGTTGAAGTGACTCTAATAGTAGCTGTATAAAAGCGATACCCAGTTCTTCATTTACGATTAATAATTTTGTTCACTTCATTTTTAAATGATTTTTAGATTTTTAAAATTATTGTTATTTAAAATAGCCATGTAACAGATCTATCTGAAGTTCAGAACTTGGTCAGTTAAGCACGTTGTTCGTAGAAACATACAATTGTTGGAGGGCTTGCTGTCTATTTGAAGGGTTTTGAAAATAATGTTCTTATAAGATGGAAAAAATTATATCCTACCTAATAACAGTAACGATGATGATAATATCAACAGCACAAATAATAAGAAAAACAACAAGTCAGGGGCGACATGGTGGTGTGGTGGTTAGTGCTGCTGCCTCAAAGCACCGGGGGTCCTGGGTTCGTGTGTGTGTGTGTGTGTGTGTGTGTGTTGCCCAGCGATGGCCTGGCTTCCTGTCCTGGGTGTATTCCTGCCTTGTGCTCTATACCTGTTGGGGTAAGCTACGGAATCCCGGATAAGCGGTTTTGAAAATGGATGGATGGATTACGTCTGTGGTTAGACTTCCTTCTATATATTATCATAGAGCATAGCTCCTCCAAACACAAGCTTAATCTTTAAAATAGAAGCCAGAATTAACTTTATTCTTTTTCCATAGAGCCATAAAGTAAAGTGTTGTTGACCGTACAAGCAACATGCTCAAAGGGCTGAATTGTACTGAGACCTTAATTACGGCTCATGTGCTAATTTGTGCAGTAAGAACGAATAACCCCCAGGCTGAGAGCAGCATACGTGAAATCTCCATATTATTGAAATTAATATGCATAAATATTTAACTAATATTAGACTGGTGGCAAATAGACATCTGCATTATGGTCGACATGACATACATGAATACACATTGGACACATCTGAGTTTGATATTTTCAAAGTACACAATTGGGAAAGGACGACATCATATATAGCAAAGCACAGCATTAGACAAACAAGCCATTTAAAAAAGAGCAATGCCACATCTGCATTCTGCCTCGTTCGAGAGTCATGACAGCTTCTCACCAATTATATTTGGCTCTTCAATTTTCGAGCTACCACCTACATGAGATGCATGAGCCTCCTCAGAGGGTCCACCAGTCTGCTGGTGCCCTATTCTCTAACTACCTAAAATGGAGTGCGTTAAGCACTCACAATCCATGTTTGATTGTGACAAATAAACGCATCCGATCGAGAGCTACGCCCACCTGCATGTTTGTTATTCCACCAAATGACGTCAGATGTCCTTTTATTTTCCCTTCAAGTAGCCCAGGCATAAGTGGAGCACGTATTATTTGCTAAGTGAGCTGATGAAAAAAAAAGCAACAAGAATTGCACTCTCATAAAACTATTAAGGAAATTAAAAGGCTTGTAATGGATATTTCAGTTTGTTTTTCCCCACCATGCACCGGTGGACTCATCACTGAACACTTCCATGCTCCCACAGCCAAGGCCCGGCGTTTGACCATCACAGTGCAAGTGGATCAGCGCCAGAGGAGATGGATCAGTGAGTCGTGACTTGGCAAAGACCCTGTTTTTCTAAAGAACCAAAATAACCCAAAGCCACATCTACAAGGTCAGCACTTCCCATATGCCTGTATCTACCCACAGGATTCATATTTTGTGTGTACCTTTTCAGCCTTAAAATGAAGAGAGAGAGGGGATAAAAAACAATCTAACTGGACAGCTATCCCTGAAAGAAGCACCCATAGCCTACAAGAGAAACCATTCCAAAGACAATATCAAATATTATCATCTTTGTCATTTTATTATTACATGATAGTAAATTCAAAACTTTGAGGAATATAATGAGAGATCTTATATAACCCCAGAAACCTCTTTCCACAGGAACACTGAGACATTTTATATAACCCTACAAACCTCTTTCTGCAGGAAAACTGAGACATTTTATATAACCCGACAAACCTCTTTCTGCAGGAACACTGAGCGATTTTATATAACCCAACAAACCTCTTTCTGCAGGAACACTGACATTTTTTATAATCCCACAAACCTCTTTCTGCAGGAACACTGAGAGATTTTATATAACCCCACAAACCTCTTCCTGCAGGAACACTGATAGATTTTCTCTAACCCCACAAACCTCGTCCTGTAGGAACACTGACAAAAACAATGATTTTCTAGGTACAGTGGTACGACTTTCTTTAAGTGAAAGTATTAATTGTATTAATTGTGTATACGCAAAAACAAATGTACGTAGAAGAAGGAAGCTATGTTAAAATGAGAGATAAATTCCTCAATTTCCTCACTGTGCCTTGATAACAACAGTGTTAGACTACATAAGCATCTTTTAAAAAGGTGCCAGTTGTAACTGCTGCGAATGACCATTCATTTCTTAGCCAGGGCTAAATTATTGGTTTCATAGGGATTAAAGTCTGATCTTTGTACACCTGTTCTCAGAATAGGGAAAACATGTCATGAGTGGTGGTCAGGAAGAAAGACGTGTGGGTTAATTTAATTTACCTTTACTATGGATTATGCAGGGTGAACTACGCCCCTGTAATAATATAATTGTGTAGTATTGCGACAGTACAGTTCCTGATGTCAGAATTGAATTTCTTCTCAAGTAATATTGCGTAGTAATAAAATCAAACCTTAAGTGTTTTGTTTTTTTAAAAGGCAGAAGAAGATTCAATTTAACACTCTAAAATGACACTTTAAATGAATTGATGAGCAAGAGTCATATTTTTTGTTATTTCTTCTTCACCTTCTCCTTAAAAAATAATCTCTGTTCATGTACAGTGTTAATCAGAATTATCGAAGATGCATCTGAATAATGTGATTTAAAATGATTAACTAAGGGTGCCAATAATTTTGTCATTATGACCTTATAAAAATTCCGTATCATATTAAATATGCTGCCACTGTTCATTTGCAATCACATTGGGAGCAAAAATTTGAAATGCTTTTCGTTTCAATGTTTTCATAAGACACATTGAGAACGTTGGATTGTTTCTTTCTTAATGCTATCACAACCCAACAGAGAAATGAACAGGTTAATGCACAAACAGTAATCAACTCAAAAATTAAGACCATTAATCAAATAAATTGTCTAAGTATTAGACTTATCACACTCTGCAGCTCTGGGTAATGCTCTAAAATTTTCTAGTTTTAGACAGCCTGGAGGAGTTCTTTTCTATTTAAAATACCCATAAAAGCATCTCTTTACAAAAGCAGCAACTTCAAAAATCACAATCTGCAATGCAATTAATAGAGAAGAGGATACTTGTATCTTACAAAATAAATTAAACGAAAAGGTTTCCAGGCAGAATTAGTAAGAAGAAAATACCGTAGGGGCTGGTTAGAACACAGGAACAGTTTACCTCTGTGGTCAGCTTGAGCTATACTTGAGTTACCTTGAGTTAAAAAATGTGAGTACGATTGTAGATGCCAGTGCGTCATTATCTCTCTCACCTCATATTCTAGAAATACGGTAGGCTAGGCTAAAAAACCGATTACTGGCTAGAAAGGGTCTACAAAGGGCATACATAGAAAAATGTGATGAAAAACATTGCTAAATTATACTTGGAATCACCAATCATTTTGGAATTGCCAATTATGCCATTGGGTTCACAGATGAAGTAATCCAACTCTTCCTTGAGGAAAGAGTATAATTCATTATAACCAAGCTCGAGAAAACAAATGTAATTGGAAGCTTAATATTTTCCTCTGCTAATCCCATTGGAATATCATTCAAAGTGGATGACTCAAGTTGATGTCTCATGTTTTAACTTATCCGCTTGACTATAAGAATTTTAAACTGGAAGTATTCCTGGTAACTAGTAGTAGTCAACATGACTGAAGAAACCAAGAAAAAAATGCAATGATTGTGGGATTTCAGCCGAATTCAGCAGCTGGCTTATTAAGAATATTGATGGCTGCGGGTTTTGCACTGTGTGCAGAAATTGGCTCATGGTTGCCCATCTGTAATAGAAAATCCAATAATGACATTCCTGAAAAAAATTAATAGGTTCATAATAGACATAAAGCATCACGCTGCAACAAGATTAAAGTGTGACTGTAAAAGCGTTCCACAAAAATAAACAAATTCTTAATTGAGGTCTAAATCCAAAGAGTCTGGTGCTTCAGCCTTGCTGGATTAATATTGACCTTTCATGGTGTTAAAGACCACCACCATTGTCTCTCACAGTTCTGTGGGAGTAAGTTGTTCCAGTCCATATTTCCTGACTCAAACACTGCTGCCAAAGTACACTGTGGAAAGACAAAGGTTGGATCTGCCTTGTCTCTAGCTACAGATACATCAAGGGGAACATAAAATTGTTCCTGGTTGCTGTCCACTATTTCTGCAAGAAGAAGGGAACATGCAACAGCATTGTTGATGCTGAAGAGGCCTCTCGAGCACATTGCAGATATTCTGAAAAGCTATATTGTAAAGGTTATCCTGGACACTAATTGGGCTGTAGCATGTGCTGCAAATGCCTCCCTCCATGTCAGCAAGCACGGATCTGTTTTCAGGCTTCTAAACTGGATCTTGGTACCACTGAAGATGTGCCTAGGTATAACATTGCTCACAAAATCAACAACAGTGCCAAACAGGGCCTGAAAAACGCTAGCATATGATGTCAAGAATCTAGTACCTTAAAGTCCATAGTGAATCCTCATCCAGAGTGAAGAATGTCAACCAGCTGAAAGAGTTTTGGTAATATATGTACAAAACTCAGGAACACTGAGACCCGTCCCTTTCTGCTTCAAGTGGACAAAGTTTTTTTTCTTAAACAGGAAGAGGTCGTGGTCTATGACAAGTGCCTCACCAAAATGTCGGTCTTTTTTGTCTTTTTTTGTCTCCAGGTTTTCAGTATTCATCAAGCTGCACAAAGAGCTACAGAACAGGCTATCCAGTTACTTTTATAGAAACAAAGTTCAAACCCCTGATGAAGCTAGATCCAGTCAAGCAGGCTACATTCACAGTGGATGCCTGGCAGTTTACATGCATGGTGGAGTACCAAGAGAAAGGGTATGACGACATGCCCCACTCTGCCTGGAAGAACCTCAGAAGCTGGACAAGCTTTCGGAAATGGATGGAGAACCACATTTTTTTTTTTTAGTGATGTACCTACATGTAACACCCTATACAACTGGGTGTTACCTGCAATTACAATAATGGAATCCCTCTCCCCCAGCTTTAGCTTTTTTCCCTCACCCCATCCAGCAGCAAGCACACCAACCACATAGTGCCTTCCATTCAGGGTTCCGTATTTTCAGGTTTCGTTATCCCCGTCAGTCTATACTTGGTATAGCCCTAAGTTTGGTTTGTTTATACGCCACAGGGGCTTTGGAATAGGTCATCTGCCCATGGGCATACATGCCATCACGTAGTCACCTTCTTTTAAATACCCTAGGTTAGGTTAGTCAGTTTAGCGTTCTTGTAGACAGTATAGCTAGGCTGTTATATTTATTTCATTTGTTTGGCACTATCCGTTGTTCCCTTGTCCTCTGTCGTGTGTTTTGTTTGTTAGATGCCATTTTCTCCTGTAACCATTAAAAAAATATTTTTCTTTAAATACCGCCTCTGCTCATTGTGCTCACAATCTCACCCTTCCATCAATTCAGCGTAGCTGTGTTAAGGCCTCCCCTAGACCAAAAGCCGAATGAAGGGCCGTAACACCTCTGTTCCACACCATTGCCAGACAACTACATCAACCTTGAATTAAATTTCCTTGACAGACATAATGATGCATTCGAGGCAATAGTAAAACAAAACGGATGTAAATAAATTTTCTCTATAGTTGATGATTACGACATATTACAAGGATTACCCCGGTGCTTGGTATGTTTTTGTACCTCTCATTACATAATTTATTTTTGTGGACACACAAAGCCCAGTTCAGTGTATAGCTGATTTGCTGGATGACTGATGCTGTTGATGGACGTTTTTTTTAAGGAGCACCCATTGACTTCTTTACTAAGGGGTTTTTTATTTATTTATTTTTATCTTTCAATGCGGGATAGTTAATATACTTCCGTTTTCAAATTTTCATTGACATAAATTGATTAAATCCCCTTTGTATAGTTAAAATGTATATCTAGGTGTGACCGTGGATTTGGAGTTACCAACAGAAATACAATGTGGGGGTTTTTGTTACAAAAAAAACATTAGTAAAAAAGTTAGTAACCATAGTGTTGTTAACCAATCTAATTGGCATGAATAGCATTCAGATCATATATTCAGTAATCACAGAACTGATAATCACAACATCAATTTTTACAGGTCTTCCTCCTCAGAGTGAACTCTCAATATAACCCAGAAACATAACTCAAAATATGAATTACAGTGACATAAGGCACTATATGGCAGTGGGAACAGTCAGGATGAGACAAAATACTTCCGGAGCTCTTCTCTTCCGCACTTCTCGCTGAGCGTAGAGTAAAACAATAACGGAAAAGAGAGTGTGCATCTGCAGCCCCTTCATCCGTGCCACACTAAACCAGCAACTGACGTCTTCAAGATAATTCAGGCAATAACAGTTATTGGTCTCTATACGTTTGGAGAATGCAAGGAAAGAAACTAAATATAAAAACACATTTACCACTTGGCTACATAGGGTAAACTTGAAAGCCAAATATTTAAAATGGGGGACTTAATGCAGAAAGACTGGCCATTACCAAAGCATTTTCTTTACTTAGTTTTCTGGTGTATGTGTAATGAAATATTATGCGGCATAGTGAAATTGTATAGTGAAAGGTCATTCTAAAGTGGTAGCATCTTATGTGAGGGAATTGTACAATTTCCTCAATAATGAGATGTTCTCTGCTAGTATCTAATGTAATAACGTTTATTTCACCCAGCTAATGTTTTCCTCAATGAAAAGATTAAAGCCTTTTCAATATGGTGTCTGTTTTTCTCCATACTTTCCTATTGAGATAATTGTTTCATTTCAGCATATTCAACCAATCCAATCCGGCCTGATGCGTCTGATGCAGTTCACAAGTGAGATAATGGATGTAGGCTGGCACGGGCCCTAGAGTCAATTTGGGGGAGCAGATGCGACTCGGAACAGACATCTGCTAGATGAGGCGAGGCAGTGAGGGACAAGAGCTGGCAGCGTTGCACAACCGCCTCCATTCGCCTCTTCCGAAAGCGCCGGTTATTAACAGGAGAGGCGCAGAGAGATCAGTTTTCGTCAGCCCAGCGATTCCCGGAGCGCGGCCGCACGCACAGCAGACGTTAGGGACTCACGCGGAGCTGGCCCCAGCCACAGCTGGCTCCTCTCCAGGCCCTTTAAAGACTGAGTGGCTTTCTGCGGGCGTTGCGGTGAATGAACCAGAGCATTAACACAGAGAGCACCGCGTAGCAGGGCTTGTGCCAAGCGCGTGGATATCAGAACCCATTCTTTGCCTGCTCTTTCCAGGGCAAGGTGCCACATTGTAAGACTATCACATTATGTAACAGTAACCCCCCATCCTGTACATTTCTAATTATAAGCACTGAGGGTACTGATCATTAAGGATAAGTTCAGTGTGTGCATATTTATTTTAAATATTTAAATTATGTTTTATGCTGCACTGTCCAAAGACAAGTGCTATGACGTCACTAGAGGTTACAGTTCCTCTTTGTCCTTCTGTTGTCAAACACAATCTATCTGCTAAGAAGCTTTCTCCTGACATCTTTTATAATGATGATTCTAATCTCATTGTGTTTCTACGCAACAGTTTTAAATTCAACATAACAAGCACGAGCTTGAAAGATGAGCAAATAACTCCTTAAAGCATCATTGGCCTAGCCCTTAGATGTCTGAGAAGACTTTTAACTTCCATGACATCGCCTGAGGCCTACCATATGTGATGTAGAGATCAGGACGGGAAAACAAGACATCTGCTGTGTTTGTACCTGTTCTGCATCCTTGTCCTAGTTTATTAGGTGTAAAGATTCAGGATTTCGAGCTTTCAATGCCAGTGCTTATAACTTGTTTGTCCAGGATTTCCAGCACTCAACAGTTTGGAATGTAACTTTTGTGAAAGTGTGTGCATATAAAAGCTGTGCACTACAAAAGCAAAATGAAAAAGCACAATTCATCAATTTATAACACCCTTGGTAGATTTAAGCTTACCTATCTACTTATTGCTTGAATATGTTTTAGACCAATCATTTTACTTAATTCTCCATTTGTACTTAAACAATGTCTTGAGTACAAAATAATTCTAGTACGTTTTATAATTTATAGCAATCAAGTGAGGTCAGCATTAAAATCCATTGCATTTTTAAATATATAATCTGCATGAGGGATCTTGTATTTTTCCTAAAAACTTATTTTACCTTGAAGAAAGATGACAGAAATATATTCCATTATTAAACTATCCTCACAGAAGCAAGACACACAATCCCGTTTGTCTTCCCATTTGTATGACAACTGATCAATTAGCTAACTTGTAGTTGTGGTTTACTCTTTTAGTTAAAACATTTGCATTAATTATAATTTTCTCTTCTTTTTAAATGCATTACATATGTGTTGGTCAATAGTATAAAAATACAACATTATTGTAGGTTGTTCTGGAATTTTTGAGTTTAAAGTAAATAAACTCACTTTAAGATTTTAACATTTTCTGAGAGCCATTGCTCTTTGTTAATTTCCTAATTAAATCAACTCAAATGTTTTTGATGCATAAAATTACTGCTAAATAAAATGATTCAAGAACAACACTTGTCCACCTGGAATTGTTGGACTAGTTTCTGCAAAGCAGGCGCGCATAGCCCTGCAAAACTATCCGATCTCGCAAACATATTTAGCGTAGCTTGAAGACGTCACGCTGCGCTTGAGAACCAGAGGCTGGCGCTGGATGTGGGCCGGGTTGCCAAAAGCTCCTGATGTGAAAGTTCCACAGGAGTTTATCAAAACCTCCCTGGAGCCAAAAGCCACATCTTCAGGAGGTCATGATTGTTATTTATTTTTCCCATTCAGCATTCCTTCCATTAAAAGGATTTTCCCAGGAGTAGGAGGGGGACGGGGAAGGCGACGTCTCTAGCCACGTCAGCACTGTCACTCTACTGTCACTATCACACACATGTCTTCCACTCTACATTTCAGGGCACATTCCACTGACATTGTCTCCAGTTCAACCTTCAATAGATCATACTTGCATAACACTTCTTTTCAACGTTTTTTCTCCTTCATATTACGGCCTCCATATTAGGACCTCTAGAGTAGGTCTTTTTTTGAGGGATTCTCTGCCAAAACGGTAGTAATAGGATATTCTATAATATTTACAAATTAAATGTCACTTTCTTTTGTCTTGGTTGCAGGTTCGACTCACGCACTCTTTGTTTAGTTTTCTTTTTTTTACACATCACACTTGACATATACTTCTGCAATATTCAAGTGAGTACAGGGGAGATACCACTACTAAGAAAACATATTGTTTGGTGGACTCCTCGTGTGTCGTGCTTCTGTGAGTATAATTTAATAACGGAATAAGTCTGATTATGAATATTTAGCAGTACAGCAAAAAAAAAAAAACTCATGTATCGGGTGTTCAGGTGGCAATGAGTTCAGTCACAGCATGTGGTTACAGGAAGTGGTATCATGTTGGTATGCAATTAGTGTTCTCGATGCACTAACGTTACACCCCAAGCCCTGACATGCGTTTGCATGATAGATGTGCACTTCTCTTGCTGTCCCCCCATGAACCCCACTACAGTCAATAAAGAACAAGGCAGGGAAAAGACATGATTGCATCCCTCACACTTTCGCTCAGTAACCCGGTAATATAAAACACACTTCTAACAGTTGTGCCTTGCAGCAGGCCTAATGAAAAACAATTTACTGCTGCAGAAGTGGTTTGTCTAGTAGGTATTCAAATTCATATTTAGGTATATTAATAGCATGCATATGTATAGTCTGCCTTTGATGTGAGAACAGCCTGTGTTTAAAAACTCGGAAAACAGAGCTCGAAGTAGCAGGGCTGCTACTATAGTGACCGAGGAAAGCGGTCAATCTCAATAGAGGAAATTCTGGTCATTTCACAAGACCACAATCCAGCATGTGCGTGATGCTTGCAGTGAATGGCGTAAAACCAATTCTTATCACCATCACATGGCAACTCAGTTTGTCTATGTTATTTCTAATAACATAACATTTTTGTACTGCCTCTTCATCTTTCTAGAAGATGTGAATTTATTATATCATTGGTTGTAAACCTTATTTACAAACTACTAAACAATATCATGAAATTCTATATGAATGAATTGTTTTTTTTTTTTTCAATTATGGTGGTCAAAATTTTCAGATATGTATAAATGCATACATCAATTAATATCAAAAATGCTGCTTGTCACCAGTTTATAAAGGCAACTGCTTGAACTTCTTGCAAACATCTAGGAACATCTAAGAAAAAGCCATTATAACTAAACGCATTCAATATGTTGTTTAAATATATAAATACATAAACCTTCAACGGAAAATATAAGGTTCTGAAACAGAAACTGTGAAGTTCCTCCAGCCGGTAACCTTTTAGATTTGTGTTTAGTTTCGCTAATATAGTAGGCTTTTTTACACCTAAAGATTAAGTAATCTACAAGGCAAATATAAAACATGTTTTATTAGTTAAATAATAGTAAGGATTCCTTACTTGGTACAAGCTCAAATCAAAGTAAATAAATAAATGTAACTTAATTCCCTTAAGGTAAAGGACATAGTCGTTCTGAAGTGAACATCTAAAAGGTCAAAATTCTAATTTTCATGGGAAGTATTTCACATAGCCTGCTGTAAAAGCACACGCAACTCCCTCAGAGAAATGCATAGAACACCACTTGTTTTTAAAAATTGTCCTTGAATGAACTGATATGTGTCGGAAATGGAGAACTTTGAGCAGCACTTCCAAGATAAAGTTGAAAACTAATCTGTCGATATATACCCGATATATTCGACTCGTCGGATATTTATTCAAATACATTAGACACATAAGCCGTCCGTCGAGTTTTCAAATCCCATCACCGCTGTTGCATTCGTGAACAAGGAGAAATCCTGCTGTACAAATAGCCAAAAACGGAGCAAATTAATCTTAGCTGCATGTTGCTCTTATTGAGAGCGTCTGTTAAGCAACTAAATCGCGATTTAACAGCCAATGTTGTGAGGTGTTACTGAAAGATGTATTGTATTTTACCCCTATTATTTGTTTATACGGCACAGCAAATGTTTCGAGACACGTATAAATAAATAAAGTGGAGTTTTCATTGTAGACAAGGAGTCTTACAGCATGGGTCGTGGGGATATTTAACTTTAGCACGGTCTCTTACCTATGGTCGTAATCACAGTGATTGCAAAATAAAAAGATCCAGCGAATTTCCACTGCACCCCTGCTTTGTGCGGTTTCAATTGCAGTACCACCCCTTCAAGCTCATCAAAGTTGACTTTAGTCAGATTATATTTGTTCATCAGCTCTAATTTTCGGTCGTCCAGTTTCTTCTTCTGGGTGGTCTCTTTCTTAGATTCCAAGGCATCGAAGACAGCCGCTCCAACTAGTAAGTAGGTAAATGTACATATAATGAGGGCGAGGGTCCGAACGTTTTGCCGCTTCATCTTCTGGTTGATTTTACTGCCTCGGGAAGTTTAAATGCTGATCTTGAGGACGGAGAGCTTGGCTGGTTCATGGCTACGCTCTTTCGAGGAGAACTGTTGAAGCTGAGAGGTCCTCGATGACTTTATTTACTGAAGCTCACATTAAGTGAGCTGTTCGTTCAGCACCACCCCGCCTCTGAGACTCAGCTGAGGCGAGTGTACGCTTGCCTTATTTGGTCATTCGCTCTGAGGTGTATTTGTGTTCTCTATCACGGCATGTGCTCTCGTGTATATTATTGCAACATTTTCTCAGTCTACAGATGTACTTCTGCAGCGGGTCATCTTTCCTATTTTGGCTAAAGAATTGTCATTCTCTGAAATACGCTTGGGATTGGCTGAAAACAATCCCAAAAATCTGCGTTTCTGTCATCTATTTGTTATTCTTAAATACTATTACAAAACTATGTTTATTTAACTACCGAATAATAATAATAATAATTGTATTTTCGAATATGAATATATATTTGTTCCCATAAAATAATGTGAATATCTGTTTTTATACTGTGGTATACTCTCTTTCTTAATTAAGCAGAGAGAAGTCACTTCAGTGCAGGGTGATTTGAGCCGAAACGGCATTCTTTCCTCTCCGGAGAAGGCTTCATGTGAGTTTTTCTTAAAATTATTGAATTTTCCTTTGAGTGACAATTGAAAAAAAAAAACAGTAATAAAAATAAATTTAAAAAGTGCTTCTTATCAAAACCACTTTGCACAAGAACATTCATGTAAATAATAGATAATATTCTGCCTCTATGTTGAATGTTCTGGGTAGTATGCAATTTAAGAGATGATCAACCCTAAACCAAAACTGAAGCAAAAGCAAACACTGATTTTGGTGGCTGACCTTCAAGTTAAGGTGCATTAGGGGTGCTAAGAAGAATCCTTTTTTACAAACGGTTGCTGATGCAATTCTGCCCTGTTTACCTTCTAGTCTCACAAAATACACTTTAATCTTCCCCTGCCTGTGTGCCTGGTTGGCTTTGATTTAGTGTCATTTCAGTGAAGCTGGGGTTTAACATGATTATATCAAAATGTCACTTCCCATGAAGGACTCGCCAGCATCTCTGGCTCTATTCTGAGGGAACCGCCTGCAGTACTAAGTCGATGTGAGCTGGGTCCTGTCACAAGGACTGAGCTCGGCATTATTGCCTCTCTCCAATGTGCCGGTGCAGTCAGCTTCCTAATGAATGCTGGTGGCTCTTTGTGGGAACAGTTTGAACCCTTTAAAAACAAGAAATAGCACATATAGTGTCACATAAAATAAGACCACAGTATATTGCTTTAAAGAGAAAAAAAAAACAGGTTTATAAAATGCATGAAAACAATGTTGATGATAAAAAATGTGCATAAAAATCACAGCCCTGTCAGCTTGACAGCTTTGTGAGCACAGTGATGATTTACCAGATACTGTTAGCAACAAGAAAAAACAACCCAGTTTCCCTGTGTCAGATCCCTAATGTAGTAAGAAGGGTGACCAGTCTTTGTACAAGGCTTCAAGCTAGATCTCTGGCTAGAATTGCAGCCTTCGTTATTTTAATTTGAGAAGGTCGTGTGAAGGGAGACTGTTAGCAGGGCAGGGCAGTGGCTTGGTGCGTGCCAGTTATTGTTCCACTGCAGTGATTCTGTTTGAGAAAGGAGCCATTCCCAAAATAGTCTGGCTCAGATGAGGGCTAATGTGGCGTTTGAAATAAATTTTGATCAGCAGCATTGATGTCTGAAGCTCTAATTTGGAAAAAATTTCATAGGGTGGGTTGAATAATGGTAAAGTCTATTCTGAATGAGCATTTCTTTGTAAAATGTGGACAACTTCCACTTAAATTGTACAGTTCTGCTTTCCTGTAATGAAGGGGATTGACAAATTTCTTTAAAAGTTCAAACAGACTCTTGTGTTCCTTTGTTCCAGTCGAGAGACATGTTTTATCTCACTATTTGTAATTGAATGAGTTCATCATTAATTAATTATAAATATACATGGCAACCCATTACAAATGACATTAGAGAATCATTTTTGGTTTTTTAAAAACTTTTTTGAGGTTGTAAATTCTCACCAATTTTACATTTATTATGAACGATTTAATAGTATTGTGGGCCATTAAATATTATAAATTCAAAATAATGCTGGTATATATATATATATATATTATTATTATTTAGCACTTTATAGGATGTTATGTCCTTTCATAAATTACTATTCTGTTTTTGACTAAGTCCTTTGGATTCTATTCACAGTCATTGGATACACCAGCCCATTCAAAAAAAGGATCACTCCTACAGATAGTGAGTCGCTTGACTATATTATTGCTGTATAAAGCAGGCAGACAGGCATCAAGGCATCCAGTTACTGTTTGATTGAACGTTAGAATGGACTAGCAAATTGCCGGCCGTTGTCACATGGACTTTTGCTATGGGTGACCACGCCAGGTTCCACTCCTTCCAGCAACAAGAAAAACAAAAAGCGGCTCCAATGGGCACACGATCACCAACACCTGTTGTGTCATGCTGATGGCAGGATTTGATTTAAGCAGCATGTACCCATGGACCAGTTGACTGACCAAGTGCATCTCTTTATGGCTACAATTGACCCTTTATCTCATGGATTCTTCCAGCAAGAAAATGCACTTTGTCAAACTTCCTGAACCTCAGAACTTAGTTTGAGTTCAGCAACAGCGAGTTCAGTTTGTCTTGCCTGGGCAGTCCCAAGATCCAAAACCCAACATGGCCTCTTTGTGATGGCATGGAATGGGCTGTTCGTAGCATGACTGTACCACCAGACAATCTGCCGCAATAGTGTGACGCCATCGCATCAAGATGGACCAACATCCCCGTGGAACACTTCAGACACTTTGTAGAACCAATTCTGTTCTGGAGGCAAAGTGGGATCTTACCTGATACTAGATGGGTGTACCTAATAAACTGATAAACTCTGTGCATATCTCGGTTGACAAAAATATGAATTGTTGTATGTAGTACTGCTTGCTTGGTTATATTTTCACACTGTTTTCTAGTAATTACTAATATATTACTCCACATTATATTATTTAATATGATTTATAGTATTTATCAATAGGGTTTATGAGAGTATTTTTTTACATTTTATATTGTTTGCATTGCCTGCAGCAACCTGTTGAAAGAGCTTCAGGACTAAAATAAAGAGTAAAAGTACATGAATAAAAACATAAACTAGCTGCTGAGTGGGTGTGTGGTCCTATCCCACCATTATTCATCTTTGCATGTGTACTGTGTCAATATTTGTTGTATAGTGATATTGGACAGCCTCATTATTTATGTTTTCCTGAGATCAATATCATGAAGCACATTCAGAATTTATAGCCTGCAATGCAAATCTTCTACTAAAATAGACACACGATCTTTGAAAACACAGAACTCAGAAGGAGTATCCTCCCAAGCTGAGCACCATGTTACCGAAGATTAATGGTGTATGGTGGACATTCATTGCTTTAACAATAGAAAATTAATTTTGCATTTAATCTTTCTATATTTGCTACAAAAATAAGTGGAGTCCATGGTACAAAAGGAATGCAAGGGGCTTTGAAAAAAGCAAGCATGGTATGGGTTTTAATAGTTCGCCTTGATTCTATTTTATTTGAGGACCTCTTTAGTTTTTGATTAAGCCATCATTGGGTGTGGCATACTTGTGGGTTGAATCTTTGAGAAAGGTGTATTGATGCATTGACTTGGACCCAAGTGTATGAAAAAGGCTTATATGAATCATAATTGTTAAAGTCATTCGCAAATTCATACACAAGCTGTGCCGTGTATACATTTACTGGAAATTTACTAGAATTTACTAGAACCTCACTGCTTCGCCCCACCCAGTGCCCTTATCAAATGATAATGAAAGGAACAACAGCAGCACACACATACATACATATATATATACAAAACACACACACACAACCCACAAACACACACATACACAACACATTGACTCACACAAACAGAAATAAAACACACACAAAAAACACTAAACAAGAACAACAAGAACAAGATGGGCTGACCCCCATCGCCACTTGGCTCATTCTGGAGCTGCCCTATCTCTCTTTAGAGATAATAAGATAACTGAGCAGTCACCTTGCAGCCAGACTGGAATGAGACCACTCACACAGAATACAGAAGGTGGATAGCGTTCTTTTCAAAGTGGTAAGCTAAATCATACTGTGACTGCTCAAACAGCAGAAGATAAAAATGAAACCAAAAATAACTGAACCGGAACTAAATGAGCCACACCAAGAGTTTTTAACAGCTTACTTGCAAACCTTCAGACTTTTCAAGAGCGCTTTATTATGGAAGTCCTAAAAGTGTTTATTGAAATCAGAACTGTATGAAATTATAAGACTTGTCTTTATTTCACTGCATGTACTTAAACCAGACAAACTAGTTTGTGACATTATTGGCCTGGTGAATTATAGTAAAAAATAGTGCACGTAGCGAACACAAAGGAAATACCACTCTCCAAGTCTCCGAGGTCAATCAGGGGAATACATTGGAGATAAACAGGAAACGGTGGAATATCACAGCAACCAATGGCAAACCTGGACGATTATTTTCCCTCTTTTTATTGCTCTCATGTGGAATGTGTGGGTGTTGGTTGACTATGCAGGTCTCCCACTTGGCTATGCACCAACTAATGCATAGCTTATGTATAGCAGAAAATGTATAAAAACTGTATTCTTATAATGATTAAAAAGCAGTATAAATTTCCAGTTAGTTAAAAAAGTAAATATTCAAACATTTAGATAAGAACAGGACCCTTTACAAATCTGATACCAGGTTCTGTGTGATTTAATGTAATCATTTTATGATTTTACTTCAGAAGAGACTCCCACACTTTTTCATTCAAAGGTTAGAGAAAGGTTTATATGCTTACATTTTCACATCCCTCCACTACCTGAGACAAAACTGGCCTTCCTTTTTCATCTTATTCCAGTGCTTTTTAACAATATATCTGTTGACAAATGATTTAATGGGGACTTTCCATTTTTGAGTACATTTCTCAAAAAGCATTTTATCCTGAAACATCACAGAGTGCAGACAAACAAAAAAGGATAGACAGGGAAATTAGTCGTTTTCTTATGTTAGAAGGTGGGATGTTGTCTCCCGTCATATTGCCTTCTGACTAAAAGACTAAAGTTAGGACCGAAAATAAAGTTGGGGTCTTCAAAATATAAAAACAGCAGCAATAATTGTTTTCTCCTCAGCCTGACAGATTTGCAAGAAGATCGACGACAAGAAACACCTTCAGAGGCAACATTATTGTTTCTCAGGGAGCCAGGAAGCAATTTCTCCCTAGGTGAAGTATAATTCCTTAGCTGACCATATCATTAGAAACATTTTTAAAAATGTGTGTCACTTTTACTCTTTTGTAGGTGGCAGATGCCTGTTACTCATCTCAGCTTTTGTCTGTGGTGGTCTGTAAGTCAATTATAGAAGCTGCAGACATACTTTTTTAAAATAATAAAAACATTTGTTGTTAATTTGACTTATTTTTCACTTTAAAATATATGTATATTATGGGCTGGTCCTGGGCTTCTTAGAGTAAATAAAAAAAGCTCAATCAATTAGCCATTTATCATTGACAAGCAGTTTGTTTAGATTTTAGATTTGCAATATTCTGTTATTCAACACTCTCAGGGAAATCATCCTTTATATGCTCACCCCAACGTGCCAATATAAAATATGTTTCATGTGCAAATAATTATATGAAAAACTGCACTTCAGAACATCAATCCATTTTAATTATGTCAGATTTAATGTTATGTTAAAATTTAATATCTGACTGTCACAAGTAAATAAATCATTGTCTTTATCAAAACGTTTTTGTATTCAAACCCCTACCTGGATCAAAACAAATGCTCACATGAACCCATCGCTCTATCCGTGGCGGTAAGGGTGGTGAAGTTGGGTGTGGAACTATGAATGACTGAGGTTCCGTTAGGATCATATTAAACTAATTTCCAAAAATTTGATCAGTACTAAGAGGACAGAGAAGGAGCGATGCTATGATACACTGTAATATCATCTTTCGTCATCTTTAGTCTGCCACATTCATTTACATTCAAATGGCTGCAACGCTATTGTTGCTGCCTCTGCTGTTCTGAAATATTTTAATTTCAATTTGATTTTAGATGGAGCTATATAGAATCGATCTTCCTGGCAAATGCGTCATTAAAATGGTGGTTTATGCCTACTGTGGCGATGTAGCAGGGTTTGGAGAGTGCCTGGGGTTATTCGCTTGAATAATGAATTATGCTTTTTTGATGACGTCTGTAATGTCTTGGGATAGGATCTGCGAAAGTTTAATGGGTTTAGTCAACTCTGAGAGATTTAGTTTTATAAAGATTAAAATATTTTGATTACAGTTTTCTAGGACAGGTATGACATTAAATTTCACAAAATGAATAATTCAAACAGCCAAAATCATTTCAACAGAACATAATCATACTTGACTAGTCACACTTGGCTATTAAAAAAATAAAATTCAGAGGAAATAGTATAAATTCCGTTTACATGTTAGTTAGCATCACACTAAATATATCCTTGAAACTCCTTGTTTGATGGCATAAGTTATTTGTTATCACATTGAACTCCAATAAGCATGGACAGCATGATACTAATTAGCCTATTGGTAGAAAAGGTTAGCAATTTATCCTGTGGCTACAACCAGGGGTGAGTTATTTTCTTAATGGATCTATCTGTTGTGAGGGAAAATGTTTGAAAGGCCTGCATGGTGATAATGTGTAAATAATGAAAAACCTTTTAACACTGCAGGCTGTTTCATTAGAATTTATTTATAAACCTGGCAGAAAATACATAGCAGATTTTCAGCAAGGTCAGTCCTCAGTCTAGACACATTTACACTATCGTGCTTAAGCATGGCATCTGCGGGCTTAACCATCGTTTTTTTTTTTTTTTTGGTTAAGGAAGCCCCACATTGAAAGGATGGGGTTATCACTGTGGGGCTAGCATTTCTCCGTAAATCATTTTCGTGGGTGAAATCTAACTTGGGCTAACATTAGCTATGTTTGTTTTCACAGTACAAGTTCCCTACTAAGGGATTTGGGAAATAACATATATGTTCACCTTGTTTTAACTTTTTTAACCAGCGGATATGTAATTGATGTGCTCACCACAAGAAATTACTCAAATTATGTTAGCCATTTGTTGAGCTGCATAGTTAACTATGTTAAAGGCATTAACTTAACTGGAAAACTAACAGCCAATGCTGCTGTCTTTTTGTAAAAGTGATTTACGTTACCTATAGCAAGATACATTTGTTCACCTGTAAAAGTTGTTCATTTTACTTTAGTGTCTAGCTAGCTAACGTCAACTACCTTAGCCTTCTGCAAAATGAAACTTTGTATTTTTATCATTGATAATGCATATCAGTAAGTATTTGCAATTTATTTGTTTAAACAAACCAAACAGTTAATCAGTTGTTTGTTTATAAAAATCTATTCATTATGAAGATACAGTCAGTAACACCCCTCTGGTTCTCTACCTTTGAGTTCTAGAAAATAGAAGTGAATTGCCTCCAATTAACACTCGGATTTATAATAAATAAACATACTTTTTTTGCTTTTGGTTTTTGCTTTTTTCCACGACAGTGGAAAAGCAATGAAATTCTTAGCCTGGGGCTTTAGACCCGGCTAAAAACCCGCTTCTAGTCACACACTGGGAAGCCCAGCTTAAGCACGGCAGTGCAACACAGCTAGTCTGTCTGTCCACAGACTGGATATGACTTGAAATTATCTTTATTGCTACAGTTAAACTTGCTAGTTCATTTTTATGTAATTTTTTAGGACATCTCCCCTGCCTCACCCCCCTTATGGAGGTTAATGAGAATTTTTCATTTGTGGGCATAAATCTATGAGCAGAGATAAAATGTATTTCTTTTGTCCAGAAGCTTCTATTAACTTTTTGCCATAGGTACCTGCACTGGTGTGACAAGCTGGCTGTAACTCCAGTACTATTTAGGTACTGTTTAGGTGGTTGTTCATCTGCAGGTCAGCAATGTTTCGGTCTCACAATTCCTTTTCTTAGGCATAGGTCTTTTGGGGAGGAATATAGCAAATAAAAACAAAATACCCCTATCTATGTTTCCATGGCAAATCAGAGCGAGAGTGGAGAGAAAGAGTAAATCGTTAATGTGTATATAATACAGCAAATGTTATGTAGTCAACGCCGCACCCCCTAATTTTTACATGTTTTAGTTTAGTTGAGCAAATTTCTTAAAATGCTAAAAGTGCTTAAAATGCTCAATGCTTAACGTAGGTGTATTTGTTACAATAGTAAGAAGACATTTATTGTTTTATGTCAAGTTTTTGTTTAATATTTGTTTGCAATGTTCACACAGAACAAATTTACCACTGTCCTAGTTTAAATATTTCCCAGTTGGCTTAGGTATTGATGTGTCTGGTTCACTTTGGGATCACCTAGAAACTGTGAAACTGTCAAGGGACAAATCCCAGATCGATAGTCACTGTAACTTCACTGTTTGTTGTGGCAAATGTAACAAAGCAGCCAACAAAAATCTTAAGGTTATGAAAAGGTTATTCATGCCTCTGTTCCTCACAAATCATCTCTACCAAATTGTCCTGTTTTTTTACTAATCTGAACATAAACGGTTCCCTTGCATCAACGAACGTGTAAAACAAAGGGAACCACAGCTGGCTGTCTCGATTTAGTTCAAAGCTGCAAATGCATATAGCTGAACAAACAGGTAGAGAAAATTATTCAATGATATACAGATGGGTGACAAATTAAAGGAAAAACCAACATGAGGTGTTTCAGTAAGGTGTTGGGCCATCACGAGCTGCCAGAACAGCTTCACTGCGCTAGGCATGGATTCTACGAGTCTCTGGACCTCTACTGGAGGGATGGAACAAAATATATTCCCTTATTTGGTGTTTTGATGATGGTGGAGAGCGCTGTCCAAAATCTCCCATAGCTGTTGAACTGGGTTGAGGTCTGGTGACCACATGTCCTTCACATAATTTTCACACTCATAAAACCATTCAGTTACCTCTTGTGCCCTGTGGATGGGGGCATTGTCATCCTGGAAGCGACCACTCCCATCACCTTAGAAATGTTTCACCGTTCAATAACTCAGAATAACTTTGTAATGATTTGCAGTGATCCAACCCAAGCCGGGAATAGCTCCCCAGAGCCTCTGGACCCCCTCACTGTAGGGTTTTCCTTTAATCTACATGTAGAGGAGGCTTTTCATAAAACTGCAGAGTCAGGAAGTAATGGCTGGGAGTCCCTCTCCACACAAGGCAACAGCAATATATATGTATATAGGTTACATCAGATTTTGTGAATAATTTGGATATACATAAATGAATTGATTAATTATGTTAATACATGTCAACAAGGTGTTGGTCAGGCTCTTCACATTCAGTATGCAATTCTGAAAATAATTAGGGTATGCACATGAAATAGTTATAGAAGCTACAAAACACACCTAATTCATGTTATGGAGTATTTACATATTTACAAATCTTTGGTAAATATATTTGGTAAATATAAATATTCAAACATTGAGACACTAGTATTTTGAGACTGAGTTATGGCACCCTGGTAAGGGACTGTGTGGGGAAGTTGTTATGAAGGGTATAACAATTGTGATTCTTGTGTGGGAGTTTTTATGTTTGTCCTCTGAAAGTCCATCAGCAAATGCTGACTTTTAATGCGTACCTTCACCAGAAAGGTAGTAGTTACCCACCTGGGCCACACCGGCATGTGTGCAGAGTTGTTTTAATGAACCTGGGGAGCGCTGATAACTATAGCAACAGTAGCAAATGTAGCACCAATAATTCCCCCGTTCACTGGTACAGTAAAACAAGCGAATAAACCAACCTCCATAATGAATCATCGAGAAACGTGGCGTGGGACAAGAAGGTGCTCCTTCCTGGGTAAGTATGATTCAGTATCACTATAGCCCTACGCAAATGCTGAAAAGAAGGTTTTCCTGTTCAAACCTCTTCTGACATCCAACCAGACCACTAAAACGATGCACCCACGATGCACGAGGGGTGTGAAGCAAGAAAAGTCAGACTTATCACTGCAGAAATAAAGATGTCAGAAAAATACAAAATCCTTATAAAATATAGGGGATACACAGAGAATATAGCTGACAATTATTTATTAATATTCATGAAATATTTTTAATGGATTCATATTTAGATATACAGTACCCCTCTCTTATTTTCTGCTCCGATGTTCAAATCTTCAAACAAAAGCTGTAACAAATAAAACAACCTCTTGACACTTAGGAGGCTCTTATTGTGGAATGCAGTGTTTTGAGAATTCAAAGAGGTTTAAGGATCATCTGGTGCTTCTTTGAAAGCTTGAGACAAGTATTCATGCTCTTCTTTGTGAGCAGTGTTTTCCCGCCTTGCACCTGTGCAATGAATCCCATTTTTGTCCAGTGACTTGACAATTCTGATTGTGTCTGAGTCTGATTGTGGAGTCAAGAACTTCTCCATCCAGAACTGACATTTTTGGGTTTTTGAATATGAATTGCTTGTTTTATGTCCTGCCACAGCATTCCTATGGATTTTTTGGATTACATCTTGCTACTCTGCCACGAATCCCCTTTTTGTCCAGAGTTTCTGATGGTGTATTCAACACTCACCTTAGCTGATGCAAAAGAGGCCTGCAAATTCCTGGATGTTTTTCTAGGGTTCTTTGTGACTTCCTGGACGAGTTCATAGACTAATTCTCCCTTTAATTTAAATCTGTTTTGAACTGCTGATGTTGATTTCCAGAACTGCTCTGTCAATTCTGGAATAGAAATTAGTAAAAAATAAAGTACAAATTGAGTGTGAAATTGAAAGGAGAAGAATTTCAGTAACCCCGCTGGCCAGCTACAAATGCAATTTAAATAACTAAACAATGAGATTAGCAGGAGATTAGTCGAAGGTTGAGCCCAGCTGATTGCTTTTGCAAGCTTTTACCCAGGATTTCATACAGTAGGCCTGCCATGAAAAGTATTTTCCCCCTGTTGGATTTTTGAACATTTTTGGAAGTAACTTTATCATATCTGAGGCATGTTTGATTACCTTGCACACCAAATAAATGTGTGCACTTTGAGTATTTTTTTTCTCTCTCAGACCCCCTCTATATACTATTACGACTCACAAAAAGATCTGACGAAATTCAATTTGAAAAATGTGCAAATCCAACCGGGGGCAAATGCTTTTTGCACCAGGCCTAATGTATAAGATCCTGGGTAAGGCACAAGCAGTCAGTTGGGCTCAACCTTCAACTAATCTCCTGCTAATCTGATTTGTAGATCAGATTTTTTTTTTTTTTTTTTTACTCATTACAATTCCAGAATTGACCAGAATCAGCAGTTCTGTAAATCAACATCAGAAGTTCAAAATGGATTTCAGGGGTGCAGAGTTGGATTCACAAAATTATATTGATTACTTGGCATGTCACTTACAAGCCAAAATGAAGAGTGCGCTAAACATACAAATTTAAATAATCATAAACACCATTAAATCTGTTCTTTAGTTCAGTTTTTTTTTTTTTTACTTCAGTCAAGTTAATACAGTGATTATGATGGAATGATTCTTCTTAATGGAGAGCCCTAAATATAGCACTGAAGGAGGTGAGACTCTTAGGAAAGGACAAATGTGATTGATGAATTATTCACAAAAGTCTGCACTATAAAATCTAATTTGACAGTCTGAATAGTGAACAATGGATTTAATGCGATTTAATAAAATGCCTAGGTCTTGACAGTGCAAGGTCGCGAAGATACTGGGTTGGACTTTCCATGACAGGCATCGTCATTGTTTGATTTTACAACAAAAAGAAAGTATAAATTATCAGTAACGTTAATGATTGTTCTTTAGTGTACTTATCAGGCTTCAAATACAGATCATTTAAAATCAACAGTTTTGACCAGGTCTATCATAACATATCTTAATGTATTTATGTATATCTAATGTTTATCACAGAAAAAAATGACTAAGCAAATTCATGTTTTTTTTAAATCTGAAATATTTCTGAAATAAGATCATGCTTAGATTTCTAAATGTAGATCTTACTAATTCATTTGCTAATGAATTTATTGAAGAAGGACCCTATTTTTTTAACAGAAGGTGACCAAAAGTCTAGCCCCATTTAAAATTGGTCATGGCAGTGTATATTTTAGGTAAGCTGGTGGCCGTGAGGCTCATAATCCAATCCACAATCCTTGTTCAGAGTTGTGATTTAAATAGACAACAGCCAAAACACTAAAGTAAGATATTGAGATTGTTTGTGATTGGGAGAACAGGAGTTCTACTAAAGAGAGCATTGCCCTAACGGGGGAGAAGCCAGTTGCTTCTCCCCTGTTAGGGCAATGCTCTCTTTAGTAGAACTCCTGTTCAATCAATGGTTAATCAATGGTTTGATTAAGACTAGGCGCAGGGGGAAATGCCCAAAATACAACAGGATTATGCTGAGTACCAGGTTTTGGTATTGCTGATGAGAAGAAAGTGATGTTCAAGAGGCATGTCATGCCTAATCAATAAATTAAACTGTCATAAAATTTTAACTGAATTTTTTTTAAGTGCGCACATCTCATGGGGGCACTGGGGTTTATATCTGACTGCGAATATATTTTTAAACTCTTCCTACATTCTGGAATACATTATTTAAACTGCAACTTCGTTTTTCTAGTTAAAAGATTGGCCATGATATTGCTATGGTCTGCTTATGCGAACAGCACACAATATTCAGCACGCAATCAATCCTCTGTGCAGAAACCCTATATCGCTAAATAAATGCCTTGCACAAGGTTTATGTCCCCCCCCCCCAAAAAAAATCCTTTTTATCGGATCCTTTTTATCCAGTTTTATATGCTATTTAAGATTAAGGGCTCTATTTTAACCACGATGCACAGGGTAGCACGTGAGGATGCCGCAAGTCTTGTTACTCCAAAGCAGGTGTATTTAGCGCTACTGAGAGCGGTCATTTAAAGAACTGCAGGAAATCGACATGCGTCAAGTGGGATGGGGGCACATCGTTTAGCAGGACATTTAAAAATATCAGCACAGTGCTAGTTTGGTCACAGTCAGTGCAAATTTACCATGCTGCGTCTTTGCTGTTCGAGACCCGGTAGCTATTTTCATGGAGCTATTGCCAAAGTCGTATTCAAGCTGTCACTCAATGCACATTATCTACACATTCTTGTGTTTAGAAACTAACTGTTAGTGATCAAGGGGAAAATACCATTTATAATATATAATAATATAATAATATCTATAAACTTCAGCGATGAGTAGAGAAATTCAGAGCACAGAGATGCAAAAAAGCACAGCAGTGAAACATGTAACAGTCATATAGCATCCTTCTTTCTGTCGTGACATCTGCACTTTAAAACAGCTTTATCATCATATCACAGCTTTTGGCTCACTTAAACATGACAGCCAGAGATTACTGCCAGGATCATAAGACTTTCCAGAAACAGACCCATATACAGTAGTTCTGGAATGATGTTCAATATCACAGGCAGTGAATAAAACATGGGGGCAGTAATCTAGAATTAAGCCATAACATTCACTTCAATTGCATCGCCTTACTCGGTGGACAAGAAGGGAAGGAAAATATAGTGCACTTGGCAGTAACTGTTCGCAGGCCTTCAAACGAAGAACCGGGGGTTTAAACCGGATCCAGTGCAAGAATGCAAGAACAGCCTTGTCCGGAGGGCCGGCACACCAGCTGCAGCCAGAGAGAGCACATTCAGAGCCACGTGAGCCCAAAGCCATCCAGGTCGAGGACCACCTGAGGAAGGCCAAGGCTCCAGATAAGAAACTTAATATACTCAGCATACCTAGCAATTTAGCATTGTTGTTAGTAACTCACTAGATGTTTATGATTAATAAGCCTTTTCAGTAATGTCAAACATCTTCATTCAACAAAGCACTGGGTCACTGAAGCCCTACAAAGGGGAGAGGTCCAGCTGATACCCTGGCCCCGTGACGAAAACAACCACACAGTCTTTCCCAAGAGCCATGGTTGACACATCTACAGCCATGTGACATCAGGACAGCGGCTATATATCGTATTTGCCTGTCGTCAGCAGGACAGCCTACGTTGTTTTATTTCTGACCTCATGAGTCATGCACCCGTTAGAGCATTGGGTTAGCAACCGAAGAATTAGAGGCTTATGCAGGATACTTTTGTGAAAAAAAAAAAAAATTCAAATATTAATAAAATCTTAAATTTTGAACCAAATGTGATTAAGAAAAGTTATCAAATCTATATGAAAACAATCTATGTATTTTGTTATGCGGTGTCTCATAAGTTATAATTTCCATTAGTATTTGTCCATTAAAAACGTTACTGTGTCAGACTTTACTAATAAAATGTATTTTTAAGATAAGCAGCTAATTAGTGCTCTTTTTTGTGTAGCCTTGCTCTAGTCATCCAGCCTGGAGTTATATATTTTGAAACATGAGAGGGGCACATTCAAAAATAATAGCTAATAGCAAATAGCAAAAGCAAAGGAACTCGTTCAAATTTCAGGTTTTATGTCATTGTTATAATAAACATTATAATCAGATCATAAAAAAACTTTGGCAATAACAGTGCAGCTAAACATTTTCACAAATCTTTCACAAAACAGAGCTAGGTAACTAATTAGTAGTCGTTTAGGTCGTTTTGCTATTGCAGAGAACACTGAGCAAGTCTGCCTATTCATAACAGTATGCCAGGCAAGAGCAGAAAATAAACAGTGCCACCCTGTGGTAGCAGACGACATTCGACAATCTTTAAATGAGCAGAGGAAATAGGATGATTACAACAAAAGAAAACGCTGTTAAATATAGTTAAAGTGTGAAGTTCTGATTTCGTCCCTGCCTTATTAGCAAGAGTTTCTTTTAAAATAGTCAGTGTTGAATTCTCCATCACTTAGGTTTACATAAAAATTGCATACCATATATACATAAGTGAGGGGTACTAAAAAAGTCATTAACATCAAACATTATCACAGTCTGAGATGGTTTGTTTATTATTCTAAAACAACGAAAATGGGGCCTACACCCTGTGTCGAACACACATTTGTCACATTTCTGGAAATAAAAACATCCAGAATGATTTAGAAATTATGAAGAAATAATCACTTCCTTAACCATTCAAGCTCAATAAAAAGAATGTCTTTAAGATCATATACCTGTCTTTCCTGATTTAGTCCTTCTGTTGCATGAAAAGTAAATAGTCACATAAATTAAGTATCAAATTAGGTGACTAATCCTGTTTCCTCAAATTGCGTGTATTTTATTATTTCTTTCCAGAAAAGCCTATTGTATTATTTCTTATATATGTTTTCAGAAAATTGCAGGCACCCAAATAGAACTATTAACTCGACAGAAAATGGCCGCGATACATTGATTTTCGTGCAAATATTCTCTGATTTTGAGAAATTTGCCGTTCTTATTGAATTAAAGTAGCTTTCAATGATTTAAAATTGTTTAGTTTTCTTTTATGGTAAAATAAGGTTGAGAATGTATCAAATGTGGTACTGCAGGTATTAAGTTTTAACGCATATTTTTTTCAGGAACTCTTCAGATCTTCATCATATTTAAATTTCTAGTGGTTTTAAGTAGTTGAATAATAGTTTCGTTAATAAAATAATGTACCATCAAATTATCCATCTGGGTTGTCGGGTGTGTATTTTTTAGATAGTGAAAAAGTTAATGGAATGTCCAGGAATTAATTTTTCAGCATTTAGATGGCAGTACAAGTGTCATGGAAATGTTAGGGGAAGAAAAGGAAGATGACGATAATGATGATGACGAAGATGGTGATGATGATGGTGATGGTGAGGGTGATGACAATGACGATGACGACGATGACGATGACGATGACGATGATGATGATGATGATGATGATGATGATAACATGACGATGACGATGACGAAGACGATGACGATGATGACGGTGATGGTGATGACAATGACGATGATAGATACCTACTGATGAGCTTAAACAGTCACTTCAGAAAGTTCTGGTGGTGAGAAAACGTGCTTAACAAAAGTTTCTGATCAGCAACTAGAGGGCAGGTCAACCGATTATCTGCAGAAAGCAGCAAATGTTCAATTTGAGGAATGTGCTAAGAAATCTTTTGATGGCAGGATGCTATATTTGTACCTCAGACAGTTTGTTTCTGATGAAATATAGAATTAATCTGTAGAGGACACCTAGCTGTACAGTGTACACCAACATGATGTCAGCTAATGCTAGTGCCATAGCAAGTTATATGTATTCACATCCACATGGGGCTAGTTCGGATGTTAGCCTATTGGTAGCAGGAAACAAAGTACACCCTAGATTTTAATTTCACATCCAAGAAGATATTAGAACCAGGGACTTATTTCTGAAACAGTCGACAGTGATAGTGTCTGACAGCGTAGTGTTTGACAACTTGAATAATGTCAATTTATTTTCATTCTATTGATATTAATGGATTGCCATGAGTGCCAAATATATCAAATATGATTGGTGAAATATATTGAATCCTCACTAGGAGGCCTGGATCTTTTGGCAATGTGGTAACTTTGCTGCCTTTGGCACAGGAGACTCCCGCCTCAGCTGAAACCCCTGGGGCATTACATCGTTTTTGGAAGTGCATCTGGCCATCTGGAGTGAAGAGATGAAAGACCAACGCAAGGGCCTGCTGTAACTAGTAAGGGGAGGGCAGTGAAGTAAAGCTGAAGACTCACTGTGAGGTTTGGGTCTTTTATTGAAGGGGTACCGTTGCTGCACGGGTATGACATTCCCGTCTGATCCTGGGACAAATCCTGACCCGAACAGTTCAGATAACAAGCAGAGGGTGGAAAATATGGTTCATTAGTAACCTCTGTTAACATGCATCTCTCTAAAACTCTCTAAACAAGCGTCTTTTTATGGGCCTACTGCTAACTGCCTACTTTAAGTGGCTAATGGAAAGTTTAATAATATTTGCTCTTAAAAAAGCACTCAAAGCATCGTCCTTGAGTTTGTTGAACTCACACAAAATAAAGAACACATGTGAGCTAAAACCGCTTGCGGGTGCAGTGTTTACTGTAATGATACCCGAACCGAATCAAGCCTGAGGCAAAGATAGCACAGGCAAAATGCCACATGTAAGCATAAAGCGTAATTTCCCTCTCATACGTTTTCACCCCGCTCTAATTGGGGAGGTGTGACAGGAGTGCTGTGATTGGTTGGGTGGGAACACTGTAGTTGGAAGGGAGTGAAACCAGCCTACGTCTGGCCATTTAGAGTGTAGCGATAGAGAATGAACGTGAGGGCGCACTGCAACTACCAGGGGTTTGCAGAGTAGAGAACCCTAACCCGTTTTAGAGATGTGGTAACTTTGCTGCATTTTGCATGGGATACTGGAGTTCGAATTTCGCCAGCTGGAACACCCCCTGGGAAGTTACAATATGGTATTTACTATTTGTAAATTAACAATGGATTTTGTCAAATGAATCAAGAAAAGGTTCTAATTCTATTTATGTCATGGTTCAGGCTTTACAGGGTTAGAGAGTACATCCCATAGAGCCCTCACAGGAGCCACTTAAGAGCAAACTAAGCAAAGGCTCAGGTGTATCAACTCGCAAGAATATTTTAACTTCTACGCCCCTTCCAACCATGTTCAGATAAAAACAACAGACATCTTTACTGGAGCAAGATATCGAGAGAGGTGGAAGCGAGGAATATTCTTTTATTATGAAAATCAATGATGTCCTTCAGTCATCGACACGCTCAAGTCTGGCGCTCCCCAAACCTTTGAAAACTAACGACAACAGCTTTTTTTGCCATGTGTGAAACATCAGTTGCACATTCTTGCCTGACTTTAACTATTCTGGGACAGGATTGTACCTGAGAGTTTGAAAGCAACAGAACACTGTCACTGTCACCTGTTGTTTATTATGCTTGGAAGGTGCCTTTAATATGCAAAGGAAGATCTATTGTTGGCATTCTGGTCCTGTGCTGCCTTCCCGATAGGATTATTGCTGGAAACCTGGACAAATTCAGGTCTGAATAAAAATCACTATAATTACTTCAAGCTTTGTGTGTGTGTGGGGGGGGGGGGTATCATATATGTCTTTGTAAGACTTGTAGTTCATGAAGTCAGAACTTTGAGCTTCAGCAAATTAATTAGTTTCCTCCACAAGAAACCAACAGATCACCCAATCCGTTCAATTTAGATCCTTATGTAATTATTCTAAATACCAGTAGGGGGTGCAAGTATACAAAAGTTTCCTAAATAATTTTTTAAGCTTTTAAGCTTTTAAGGCAAAATAATTTTTAAGCTTTTCTAATAATAATAATAAGAAGAAGAAGAATTATTATCCTTAGAGAAGAAGAAGAAGAAGAAGAAGAAGAAGAAGAAGAAGAAGAAGAAGAAGAAGAAGAAGAAGAAGAAGAAGAAGAA
>JAOYSI010002850.1:0-15658 GCA_025775065.1 Hiodon alosoides
CCCCCCCCCCCCCCCCCCCCCCCCCCCCCCCCCCCCCCCCCCCCCCCCCCCCCCCCCCCCCCCCCCCCCCCACGTGGCAATTCAGAGGCGTCCCTCCTGGGCAGAGCTGTTGCTTCGTGACCTTTATTCATCCCGGAACAGTCCGAACCCAGCTGCTGCCGCCCTGGTCGTCCAGAGGGCTCTTTATCACCCAGCCTGGGGGACCTGTGAAGCTTCAGATGTGTGAGGCCTTTGAGCTGGGCGCCGGGCTGGGCACGCCTGACACGACCTCCCCCCAGGCTGGCCAGCAGTGCACCCAGTGTGCCCCGCGACACGCCCGCAACGTGGACAGAAAGGTAACTGTGAGTTGAAAACAATGCGCTGAAATGGGTAATTGGAAATAGGGTAGATAGTCGCTGCCAAGCAGCATAGTACTCCGCCAAGCAGGAAATGGTACATGCAATGGGAGGACAATGACTTGTATTAAATAAGCGAGGCTACCCTCCTTTCGTCATTAGGAAGCTAAGTGCCCTTGCCATGCAAATGGAAAATTACATCTCTACTACCCTGTATCTTACTGGACTCCTTGGTGAATGTTCAATAGTTATGAGATGTGCACGTACTGAAATCATTTTACTGAACAAAAAAAGTGACCCTTGCTAGTTGAATAGGTGGAACATTATGAAGGTGTAGAACCTGTCACTGAAAAACAACACTTCAATAGAATTATGGCCTTTATCTAATAAAAAAATTAATAATAATCCGGAACAAAATTTAGACAACAATTTTTAAAGGTTTCCCAATTTAAAGCAGGGGCTCGTGCGCTGCAAGTTCTGCTGGTTTTCAACCTCCTTCTCAGTTAGCAAAAAATGTAGACCTGAGAACACCAGGTGAGACCATGTCTAATCTAAACAATGACCCCAATTAAAGAAGTGAGCGGCGTCTAAGCGCGAAGACAACTAGCGGGCGCCGTGGCTGCAAGGACGAGAGTTCGAGAGCCCTGAATTACAATCTTCTGAGGACCACGTAAGAGCCACCCACACGTTGTTTAACCATTAATGGTTAAACCATACTTATGCTGCACGGGTCTCTGAGGGAATCCTCTGGAACACTTTCGAAACAAAGTCAGCGACTGTTGCACTGTTGTTATCACTAACATTGATATTAAAGAGCCGGCTTCATTGCGATACAATCCGGGGTGTTTCGTTCGAGAGAAAATGTCAATTAAAACCATCAGTTTTTACGAGGAGACTGATGAGCCCCGGTGACCGATACCTCAGATTTAATTTTCCCTGCGCCACTTCACCCACGCCGATGCCTCCTGTCCCAGAATCCCCTTGCCTGACATTTTCTTCATTAGTGGGCTGACATCGCTGATTGTCACAAAGCAAGATTAACTGTTTTATTACCAGGGGATGATGGCGTCGGACTCCCCTTAATTGAATCAGGAAGATGTATCTGTTGTTTTTTTCAGAATGACAGATTTAAAAAGTCAAATCAACCTTGAGGGCTGGACAGAGGCAGCCCTAGTGTCCCTAACAGATTTCCCTCCTTTAATACCTTTTCCCGGTGCCTCTGTGTGAAGCAAGCCAGAGCCTGGTTTTTCTCCTCACTTCCCTGATGGATAACTGTGTCACGCAAAAAATGGATGCTTTGGGTAAAATGGCTCCAGAAAATACAGTTTAGAATACAGGAACGGATGAAATAGGCTGTAAAATGGACCATCCATCATTTTGTCTAACCAAAGCTGAAGTCGAGGACGAGGGTTTCACTGCTTTTGTAAAGTTTTCTGATGTGCATTAAACCGGCTGTCCAGGAACCGGCCTTAAATAATGACCCCAACACATAAAACTATTTTTCAGCTGATTCAGACAGGATAATTTTTTTTTATTTTTTTTTATTTTTTATTTTTTTAAGAATTCGAATTTAATTCTCTTTCCTTCCTTTGTTTTTAGACTATGGGCCCAGGTTGTAAATCTAAACATATTACCCTTTAACAAGTGTTACGTCTGTTGACTCCCTGTACGGAGGAACGTATTTTTAAAGATGTGATGGTCTTTGGATGCTGAAAATGGAAATATCAGACCTTGAAAAAATATTCTCTGCAAACGCAGGTGGATAACCCACCCACCCATTCGCAAATGACTATGCTCAGTTAGCTGCGTGCTAACAAAGGCATTAAAAAGAACGAGAGAGAGACAGGAGTGGGGGGAAGTAGAGCAGTCGTCACGTTTACATTGGCAAGGTTATAAGTGAAATCGAATGACAGATAGTGGTTTTTGCTTGTTTACAAGACCTCGTCATTTTTCTGGCTACATCGCCACTGAAGGCATTTTGAAGTGTTAGTGGTGAAAGGGAAAAATCTGCCAATACTTAAATAAAAATTACTTCAACGACAGAAAGTGGAATGGAAAAAAGGGAATAGGCTTTCTCCATTGAAGATCAATTGAGAGGCGGTTGTTAAATACCATAAGGTATTCTAAAAGCCTTCTTCAATATTTTATTTGTATTTTTTTTTTTTTGTACTGGACTGAAATAGCTGATACACGTTCATAAACACACTTGTAATGCGCTGTCAGAGCTGCCCAATTTAATTTACAGTTGCAAACCGTTAAACTGAATTAGGGGGCACCAGAAAGAATATTATGAGATAATTAAACCGGCCCTTTTCATGCACATTCTGAAGCACTGGAAAACTCCAAAGACAATGGGGAAAAATTAAACATTCTGACTGTTGTTGTCTGTGACCTATTGAGAGCATTGAAGTGACAGTCTTTTCTGCATCTTTTTCCTTTTAATCCTTTATTTAAGCACTTAAACATCCGTTGTTAATGAGCGTTGTTGAATTGTCCACCCCTCTCTTGCACGATTTTTATGTAGTACTCCACCTCTTTCTTGATGCCTGCCTTATTGTATGTATACTTATAAATTAATAAAAAACAAAAATAAAAACAGTTTGAACTCTGGGCTCTGACTTGAGTGAGTATATACATTATACAGAAACATCAAAATAAGACGTCCAGGAATGCTGGTGCGGTTTTTCAAGTGTGGTGATTACTGTGTAAGCCTGTTAGACAATTAAAGAGGAAAACATGTGATAAAGTGTTGTGAATTACAATTAGGATTATATCTGATTATGATGGAATTTAAGCAGGGTTTGTTTCCTGTCTCGTGGCACTCCGAGGGAATACCCGTCCTTCTACGTGAGAATCCACTGTGGTTTAATTGTTTTATTTTTCAAGATGATGGAGGCTGATCGTTTTTGACATTAGTGCAAAGGACATTAGTATAATGACCCCCCCCCACACACACACACACACACACACATTCTCCAATTTGCATATCATTAGGGTGGTTCATAACGCAACGAAAAAGCTATGATAAAAGACATCGGAAGAACCTTGTGTTAACCTTTGAATGCATCATGTTTCAAACATAATTTCTTCTTGTGTTGGCAAAATTTCACTCTGTCAGAGTAACAGCTATTTATCATTGTTTAATTTTACGGCTTTACAATTTAATTTAGCAGATTTCAGGATCAACCTAACATGCTAACATAATTGCTGTGTCAACGCTGCTAAACTTAAATAGGACAGTTTGGATTGTCTTGGTGCCACTTCATGACAGCGATCTGTAGAGTTACTCCGCTGAAACACCCTCTTCACTTGTGTTTTACTTATGGGACTCTTCTTTGATTGGCTAAGCTGATGCATGAATCCTGGGCAGCATTCTTACAAACTTACATGGAAGTCATCTGTATAGGTCAATATTTACAGAAGCAGTCTTGTTGCTCGGGGTTGGAGTTCCTTTGGGAATATCAGGCTGCAACTCTCAGCTTGTAAGTACAGTGTCTTCATCGCCACTTCGTTTGCATAAAGATATGAACGTGGATTGAAATTATTGTCAGTAATGAAAGATGCACAGCAATAAACAGAGCTTAAAGGGCAAAGTCAATACTATACACGTTGCGGATGTCCACCGGACATTCCACTGAAACAGTAGCAATTTCACTGGAATGGTTGAGATTCCACTGAAACAGTAGCAATTTCCCTGGAATGGTTTGGATTCCACTGAAATAGTAGCAATTTCGCTGGAATGGTTGGGATTCCATTGAAACGGTAGCAGTTTCACTGTAGAGGTTGGGACTCCACTGAAACAGTAGGAATTTCACTGGAATGGTTGGGATTTCACTGAAACAGTAGCAATTTCACTGGAATGGCTGTGAATGAGATATCTCGAAGTAAATACTTGAGCATTAAAGGAGATAAAAAAATACATTGTTTCATGAGAAAGTTATTTTGTGAAGTAAAAGCGATAGAGCACTTCATATTAATTCATAGGGAGTGCTGAGGGTGGAGATGTTTTTCACATTTTTAATCGTAGGTTTTTTTTCCTGTTTGATCTATAATTAACACAACTGATGGTCATTATATTCCTAACTAAACCACATGCACCCGGTGGTGAACCCCTCATCAATTGATAATCACTTTCTGAAAGAGGACACACTTGTGTTCGCATCAATCATACGACACTGCACAACCCAGCTGAAGCAGCGATTGAACACAATTATCACACCGTCACAGAGTACAAAGAGACTACATCTCATTCTTTATTCATTTGCTCATTTCTGGACTGATTGGGTTTTGGCCAGTAGCTCTGTTATTGATTTATTTAATCTTTACATAACTAGACAAACTCTTCTTGGGAACAATGGGTCAAGATTTTTTGTAATAAGTGCAGGAAAGAAAACACATTATTAACATATTCCAGTCAGATAAAAAAAAAAAAAAAAAATTCTTTATTGACTAAAAATGTTAAACTTGAGCCACAAATGTGTCCTGCATACAGTACGTGTAGTATCAATGAATGAGCTGTGAACAGATCATAGAAATTATATATTTGGTCTCCTGCCTCTTTTCTGCCAATAATTATTTCAACTAAAAGTAAGTACAGAAACGAAACGCTGTTGTGTAATGCCAATATAAGCATTTCATTGGCTGATTTTACAGACCAATTACAGACCAGTCAGGTTACCAAGTCCCCTTATTTCTTGTCATCTGGTTCATTGGGGATGCAAATGCGCGTCTGACACAAAGCGTTGTGGCCCGCCCCCTTTTCTAATTCGATAATTGGTACTAGCTATAAAGTGGGTTAGTACCCTTTGAGGGAAGAGGAGAGAAGGAGGATTAAAAGCGTGAGAGCGTAGAGCTTCTGTGTTTAAAAAAAAAAAAGTAATTCCGTGAGAGTACGGCTTCGGTGTGCTAGAATCGCAGTTCTGCAAGAGTGAAGCGTGGGAGTATTAAAATAAGCTTCCAAGAGAGGTTAGCGCACAGATAGCAGTGGACTGTGGAGAACCTGTGCGCTAAGACTCCAGTCACCCTTCCACATGCGCCCGCCACCGTGTAGCTGTCGCTTTGAGTGTGAGAAGCTAAAAAAAAAAAACACAGTGTGTGTGGAACTTGGCTGGTAACACAGGACATACTGTTTACAGGAGAGAGAATTCAGCAAGAACGACTTCTGTTTTGTCCTTGCTGTTATTTATCGATCAGTCATCGATTACCGAAACAGTAGGGGTGCGAAAAATGACCCCAAAAGCTTGACCAGCGTTTGTGGTTTTAGTTTTTCCCATCTCTTCGTCCAGCCGTCCTCCACTAACTGTATGGGCCCCAAGGGGCCAGGAGTTTATTTAGTGTAACAAACAAACACAGCCCTGCTCACAAACCAGAATGTCAATTCACCCCACTGTTCATTCAATCCCCATATTTCTGTAGTTCTTTTCAACAAGTAATGACTGCGGAATAAAAGTCCAAATGCCTCCTGCAGACTGTACTTCTTGCTACCTATATTAAAGCATTATATAATGTTGAATACCCTGTTGAAAACACAGCTTGTGTTAAACTGTGTTGTTTTAAACAATTAACATGGGAGGAGGGCACATTTAGGATACAACAGCTTGGATTTAAAGCCTTCACAAAATACTTAATATTTAATAACAGCCCAAGTGACTTACAATTGATACCCACTGCAATAACAAAAATATTTTTTGAACAACCATCGCTGGGAATTGATAAAAAAACAAAAACAAGCCGTCGTTTTTAGGTTTTGGTCCTTTTTCCACACTGTTAATCCTGATCATCTGTTTCCGTTCCCCCCTCTGTATACGAAAACATTTATTATAACACGCAGTGTATCTTCAAGCAGAAGGGTTTTAATGTAAATAAAAAAAGACATAGCCCAGACATCAACCTACATAGCCATGTTATTATTGGTAAGCTAGTCCAGACTGACTTAATATGACTTTTTCTGTCTTGTCACACATTGCATAGTGCGGACACTCCACTGGACAGTTGTCTAAACAGCCATATCTAGGCAGTTAAAGAAAGAGGAGTTTTTAGGTCGCTTGTCATTTAGGATGACAGTGGAGAAAAAGGGTTGGCGAGAGGCTATTTGACTGCTTGCATAGAGAGGGCAACTTATGTTAAATGACAGGGCAGTTTTTGTTTTTTCCCCCTATTCTGGCACTGTTAGCATTCAGATATATTTGCAGTCCAATCAAATTTATTCAAAACAAATCTGTTTTAAATTGGATACTGTTTTTTTTCTCCATCCAATTAGTCAAATTTCTGCTTTCTTCATGAAGTAATGAAATAAGGACTTCACCAACGTTATTCAGCATTGTTACTTTTGCATGGGTGGGGAACCTCAACGGGCAAATGTCTTAAACTTTTGGTGTATTGTGATAACCTCTAGTCAAAGTAAGTGACTTGCCAAACAAGGTTATGTATAGGGCCAGCATTCCAGTGTTGCTTTGAGCCTCGGGTTGCTTTGCTGTCGGTGCCTCGTGTTGCTTTTGAGCCTCGGGTTGCTTTGCTGTCGGTGCCTCGGGTTGCTTTGAGCCTCGGGTTGCTTTGCTGTCGGTGCCTCGGGTTGCTTTGAGCCTCGGGTTGCTTTGCTGTCGGTGCCTCGTGTTGCTTTTGAGCCTCGGGTTGCTTTGCTGTCGGTGCCTCGGGTTGCTTTGCTGTCGGTGCCTCGTGTTGCTTTTGAGCCTCGGGTTGCTTTGCTGTCGGTGCCTCGGGGTTGCTTTGAGCCTCGGGTTGCTTTGCTGTCGGTGCCTCGGGTTTCTTCGCTGTCGGTGCCTCGTGTTGCATTCAGCCTCAGTTTGCCTTGCTGTCGGTGCCTCAGTTTGCTTTGAGCCTCGGATTGTTTTGCTGTCGTTGCCTCGGGTTTCTTTGCTGTCGGTGCCTCGGGTTTCTTTGCTGTCGGTGCCTCGTGTTGCTTTCAGCCTCGGTTTGCTCAAAAGGCTTTTTTGGATAAATTGCGACTCCACTCTCTCTTCCCGTGCCCCTCTGCTGCCCGGTTCCCTTCTTCTGTTACGCTTTTCCCCCTCCTCCGGAAATTCAGCCGCGGACACTGAGGCCTTGATTGGCTCATCTCAGGTGCCGTTTGCGTCTCTTGCACACAACATTTGTAGCCTCGTGGCTAGTTTTAATGTTAACAATGACCTCATCAGATGGTCTCCTGAAAAGGCTGCTTCATTAATTCAGCACAAGGAAATGTGTGGATCGCTGCGACTCCCAGGAGAACTGTCTGACGTGTTCATCATTTCAGTTTAGTGGGCAGACGACTGCATTGCATTAGCAGAAGCAGGTGTATACTTGGCCTCACAAAGACAGTTTTTCCTCTTTTTTTCTTGCTCGGTGATTCAAAAACGACAAAGAACCCAGGGCAAAATTACAGCAAAAACTATTCATTCTGCCGAACTTGCTGAGGGTGCCTCTCAGCAATATTCTCAAACTTAACAGACATCATGGTGTGTGTCACTCCACTGTAGAAGTAATAAGACTTCTACAATACTGTTTCGTTTAACTGTTCTTTAATAGTGCATCATTTAATTTCAGATTAACTCATTTATTCACTGGCTGTTTCCATTTTATTTACTTACTTAGCAGAGGCTTTTATCCAATGTGACTGAAAAGGAGACCTATGAAGGAGAGAAAGCAAAACAAGTCACGATTACAATTGTTTATTTTTTTTAACCAGCAAGCATTTTTAACCATGCACCAGAAATGGCTTAATGACTCAGCAGTTTCTGGAAGTCCATCGTATCACTGGGGAATGAAGATACAAGCGCACCCGAGATCCCCAAGGGGAGGGGTCTTTTAGACACCCTGCAGATTGTGAAAGTTGGACGGTACAGGAGGGGTGTAGAGTGGATATAGGTCATTTAGATAGAGAGTGTCCTTAACCCCCTTCGAAAGATCGAGACCAGCGTTAAAATTTTGTTTTTTAAGCTTCTATCCCGCTGGAGCAGCTACATTCGGAGTGGTTTTGTGGCTTACCTAGAGTGGCTAGCCAGAAGGACATTCAGATGACAAGCCCCTAGTCAACGGGCTGAGTGATAAACGGACCGGGATTTGTGAGAAACAACCAGACTCATCAGACGTGTAATGAAAAACTCTGCAGGTCCCTGTTACCAAGGCGAGAGAGAGCTTGTCATCCGTCTGGAGGCTGAGGTTCTTGGCAGTCTAGGCAGTTAATACCGCATACGACTCCTCTGGCATGATGGAAACTTCCTGAAGTCGTGAAGATTTGGCAGGTATGGACAACAGCAGTCAGGACAATTTGAGCTTCAGACGAAAACGGCTGATCGCCCAAGTGGCAATCTCTCTCAAGGATGCAGCCGTGAAGAATTTTGTGAGTGATCCGGGAAATGGTGATGTAAGAAACCCCACAAGGATCCGTGCATCTTAGTGTAAGCTGGGAAGAGCAAAGGGCCCAAGATCAGAGCCATGGGGGGGGGTCGTGATAAAACTATTTTAGACTGTGAAATTGACCCTCTCCTGGTCACTGTGTAGAGCCAGCCAGGGCGATGGAATGTCAAGCCTTTTTTTTGAGACTTTACTTTTAGCTCAGTCTAGGTGCTCAAATGTAGGCAGGGCTGTCGCTAATCCAGGGAAAGGTGGACACGGGTCACGGGCCCTTGGTTTGGCACGTGCCCACTATCTCAATATGTATCCAGGCCCCCCTCTACCCCCCCCCTTTAATAAATGGTCTGCTCCAACTGCACGTTCTGGCCAGGTGAAAAAACTATCGTCACAGACAGTTTGACAAGCCGTCCACAGATTCTGCAACGGGTGGCTGGCAAGATGTCAGAGCATAAATTTAAATATGGACCCAGGGTACATATTGAAATTCTGTAACCCAGGCCCAGAAAGTAGGCTATTGAAGGCAGCTGATCCATCTAGATGGTCTACGACTAAAAACAAAGAGATCGCTCTTGCTGTGATATTGAGGAGGACGGTCTCTGTGAATTAGCTAGGTCTGAAACTGAATTGGCTCTCCGGAACTGCAGCAGATGCTGATCAGTGGCCAGTTAGAAAGTCTCCAATGCAGAATAGAAGAACAAAGGTACAGTTTAATCAGTTTTTTACTTTTAAAAGCTTCAAAAAATTCCACACTGTCAAAAGAAGGTGTCATGGAAATGACGCAATGTTTTATAAGTACAACTGCAAAATGTATTTACATGCCTCCTTTTAAGCTGTTATTATTATATTAGGATTAGGATTTTGTTGATTGCTTTGTAAGTAGTGATTTCTGTCAGTTCAGTTTTAACTTGCATCAATCAAATACCAAACTGACAACAGCTGCATCGATACCCAATCAGAAACTATCTTCAGTGTCTTTGTGCTGGTTTATATCACCATCGTAGAACATATGGAGTGGGTGGGGCTGCATGCATAGATGTAGGGCGGTGAGTGCATACAAAGACAAAATATGTTCCTGCAAAGGCCATCTGTTCGTTCAGTTTCCTCCATCCTAATGGATACACTGAGACATGAATCCCTCAGGAGTCATATATATGTTAAATCTGGCTGATTTAAAAAATGGGATAGTAGCACCATAGTGATCGTACGTGTCCTTGACTGAAAATAATTTAAGGCTGAAACAATATCTTGCCTAGACGGCCCTTTCCTTCCAGGTGTCACATGGTTGACCAACACAGTAAGAAGTCAAAAATATGATTTTTCCTTCCTAGTGATTGCTTCAAACCCTCTTGCTATGTTTGATAAGTTAGGCTACCCTTTTATCACACCAGATGGCACTCATATAACGTTACCTCACCTCATCTATGGCACCTCTTGGCGGAACCATAAATCACACAACATTCAGTCAACAGATGTCATGTAATTTTGTCTGCCACGCATCCGTTCTTTAATTCGTTTTTAATCAAGTAGAACTGCTTTTTAGAACTGCTGGTATTTTCACAGTTCAGCAGAAATAAGTTGCTGAAGGCCCCTTTCAAAACATAAAAGTTCATGAACTAATATTCGACAAAGAAATTCATATGTGCTTTTCATTTATTCGTCATCAACTTAGTTTTATCCGCTTGTGAATCTAAGAATAGTTTTTCATCTGTATTATAAAAATTTATGACTCAATAATAATAATAATAATTATAAAAATTATATTTTTAAATAAAGAACCAAATCCTGAAACTAATAATTATCAGTGTGTTTTAATGTTGTTTCATTCGGATGACAAATACAAATTATTTGTCAAAGCGCACAGAATTTGAATCACCCTTGGACTTGTTTTCTTTTCTGCTGTTTGATGAGATGGAACTAGTTCTCTTAGGAAGAGTATAAATTAGCTGAGTAGAGAATTGGCATACATTTACCTAACTCGATTGCGTTTTCATATTGCGGGTTAAATGAGACTGCTGGAAGGTAATGTGTTAGTTGGCAGGAGACAGATCATTAAATCCTCTCTCTCTATCTTTGCTCATTATGGTTTCTGCTTAACGCCACCTTTTCCCCATGTAAACTGCTTTTCTTGAGTTCAAATTGAAAATACGCCATTAGAATGTGGTCCGGAGATCAGTGGAGTCCCATCCAGTCTGGTTTGGTTTTTTTGTTACTTTGTAAAGAAAAGACAAACACGTGCTTTACAGTCAAGGTGCGCCATTAAACCCGAAAGTCCTAATGATTCAAAATAAAAAGGCTCAACTCAGGTGGGAATTCAACAGTTGGTGTGTGTTTTTTGGAGTAGTGGAATCCTTTAGTAATGCGTCATTCACTGAAAACAATGCTTTGAAAAATGAATTCTCTTTGAATAAATAGTTACACCCCAGACGATATGGAGAGATGCACTGAGCGGACCTGCTTCAGGAATCAGTCAGTGGCCACAGTGCATTCAGCCAATGCACCATCTCAGAAGGCTGCTATTGTTCCAGCGTAAAAAGTAAACAAGAAGAAAAATTGTCATTGCCTTTGATATTGTCACCTCTATGGCGGAAACCCACCTGGCTTTCAGACCACTTACTCTTCAGGCTCTGGGATTGCACACTAATGGAAAACTCCTTGAAATCATTGAGCGTTTGAGAAAAGTGATTTTCCACATCGTGTTTTAAGACTGCCACTGCACAAATTCAGTAGACATACCTTATTACTAACTTATGCATGCATAACTTATATTATATTTTAAGCAGGTAAACTGAATTATGTTTTTAACTTTCTTCTCCTTATTAACTCCTACCTATTACACGAGACAATTGTTCATCTAAAGTGGTATTCCTGACTTCACAGCTTCATACAAGTCAAAATAAATCCAGAAAAATATGGGTATTTATCATGCTAAGTTAAAGGCTCCCTAATTGTGTACAGGAATTTGGGATAATACATTAAGATGGAAAGCCATCTCTTTCTCCTTAACTATTGAAAATGGCATCTTTCGGGGGGTCAGTTCTCAAATTGCTATTCATAATGGAATTTCTATAAATTCTATCCCACTAATTATTTTTCCTTAATTATGCTTGAATCAGTCGTGCCTAATTTGAAGCCCAGTCCTTGCCCACCCAGGGACCTGAAGCAGCACTTCCAAAAGTGTGATCGATGCCAGTCTGCAGTGGAGGAGAGCGCGTGCAGGACAAAATGCGCATGTGCTGTATAAGGCCTTTTCAAATGACAAGCTGGTAACTTGAATTATACATGAGAGACATACACAATAATAGATAATTGAAATAGAACAAAGTGGTAAACAAACTGACTTTATTATATCAGGGAATTGAAAGGTGGGAAAATTTTGTGTTATACATAAATAAAAAAAACTTTAAAAAATAAAAAAAAAATTCTTCTGAAGACCAAAGAAAAACCTCTGTCAAAGTATTTTTCTTTCAAAGTACTCCCACACACAAACACGCACGCACACGTAGACACATACACACAAACACGCACACAATACACGCACACACAACACACACACACACACACACACCCACATCCACACAGTTAAGAGTGAATGTGTGTATGCAGCAGAAGAATGCCGCATGGCGTCTTCTGCGGAGGTGAAATTGCAAAACCTTAGGTTTCCTTTTCTCCCATTAAAGGGATTACAAAACGAAGTAAATGAAGAAATCAAGCCCAAAGGCAATACAAAACACAGTGCTGTTCTGGAAAACGAATGGCACATGCCGTCTTGTGTGATCTCGTCCTGCTTGCCTACTGTTTATCCTGGCTCCTCTTCACCCCAGTCGACCTGTACGATGATCCACAGCTAACAGCTAACAGCTAACAGCTAACAGCTAACAGCTAACAGCTAACAGCCACCCCTTCCATCCTCAAACGCACCACGTATCTCTTTATCTTTTGTGTTTGCTCCTCCGTATTTCAGAGTGAAGAGCAGTGTGCAGCAGACTTCTTCATACAGATGTGTTTTGACTTTCTATTTATTACTATTTATATACTTTATATACTATACTATTTATATACAAAGTCATTTAAGTTTGGATCCTAGATGAAAGGTACCAACAGTACTTTCACTCCCGATAGTCTAACCTGCAAGCATCTGGCTATTAGTCCAATAAAACGCTTACACATTTTATGACTAAAAAAATGTAAACAACTAGTTTCTCAAATAAATGCATAAACATGCTCGATGATGATATGTTAATTTTGATCTTTGACACATCCTATTGAATTTCTTCATAATATTTCTCTCTGTACAGTATTAAAGAAATACATTTGCATCTTGCGTTTCTGTAAATTCTAGTCCACCTTCAATGACAGCTGGGGGCTATTAGAATTTGACAGATCGTTTGACATTCAGTGGATCTGCCTGACAAACCAAAAAGACGTATCAGCCATTCTAATGATTAATAAGGGTCCTCTTTCCATTGACAGGTAGAGCACATTCTGCCAATCTGTGTGGTCTCATCTGCTATACTAAGATTTAAAAAAAAAGATTGATCTGTCAGTTCAACCCAGTTGACCTATGGATGCAGTATGAGTAGGGCCTAGCGCTGATATTTATTCTTATCCATGTCATGCGGGTTTTGGCCCAATCAATTCCTTATAGAAAACGCAAAATGCATGCACTTATGTCCAGTCTAAGTGGACTGAAATTGTTTCAAAATGACATGAATATTGTACACACGAGACACGGAATAGTATCATCAATTGGCTGCACAATTTAATTATCTCGATGCAAATATTTCCTTGGTTTCAGGACACTCCCCTGTGATCATACAAGACTGACAACACTGGAAACAGAAACAAGTACAGTTTGTGCATAACTTTCTAGCCCTATTTATATGGCTGTGCTTTTACATTAATCATGTGGCTGAAAGAAAAAGAAAAGATAAAATATGCTTATTTAGATCACCATGAATATTTTGCACCCTAGAAAAAAGTATGATGCAATGTTCAATAAAACATAAGCTGGGACCAAATCAAAACTTTGACAATCCTCTAATCACATTTAATAAAGCTGTATTTAATAGCGTTTTCTATTTTTTATAAGCATCATATTTCTTGCACTCATGAAAAGAAAAGGCTATTAAATACCGCTCTATAATGTGTGATTAGCGGGTTGCCAAAGTTTTGATATGGTCCCATCCATTGTCTGATCAAGGGAAAAAATGTGATGTCTGGGGATGTGTGCTGCCGGGGGAATAATACATTACATGTCAAGCCTGTGGTTTTGTCATCATAGCTGTGAGGAATCTGTTGAACCCATAAAAGCAGAATTGTAATGTGTATTGCAATGGTTATGCCTAGTTTAGCTAAGTGAGTTATGTGAGGCACCCTAATGTGAAATATATCAGTGAAATTAATCTCTAATGTAAAGAACTGAACGTCAGTGAACAACTGAAATTTATTCGAAGGAAATGGACTTAAAGGTGTATTGTTGACCACATGCAAATGAAATGACCTCTCTTAGCGACCAGAACTACCCTGAGGACATAATTTAGGCAAGAAAAACTAACCTGGAATTTGTGAAATGTAAATGTAAACCTGGGCTTGGGCATAGTTGGCATCACTTGTTTTGAGGGTTAGCGGTCAAGAAAACTACCTGTTCAAATGCATTGAAATGAAATACCTTGTTACGAAAGAAAAAAACCTTTATATCTGAATCTCTTTCATTAGATCTCCTGCCTCGAGTCAGTGAAGATGATGCAAACATACGCATCAAACAAAGACAGAATGCACTGGAGTCACCTTGAGAGTTGGAAACGGGCTTGGAAAGGCTTCTGCGTGGCTGGCCCAGTATTTTACCAGGTTTACCAAGCTTTCAGTCAAGGTCAACGCAGTCGAGGCACCGCCAGCCCTCCATGACTGCAGCTGCTTCTGCACTAATCTTGTTGTGGAACATCTCCTGCAGTTTGGCAGTGCTGGATGGGGATGTTGCTGGAGCTCATTCTTCTCTGGACTATGCCAATGGAGCCGGCTGCTGCACAGTGAACACCTTGTTATTATTATTCTTAAGATTGTTTTTGTTCTTGTCAAATTTTAAGGTCCAGATTCTTTTATCCCGACAGATTTACTTTTAGCATTAGCAATCAGAGGTACAACAGCTCAGTGTCTGAATGGTCACGTAAACTGTTGGCCCGCAAAAGGAGAGACTGCACATGGCACTATATTCTGTCAGTAAATAATACAAAATATGTTCTATTCTTTATTCTTTATTAAATTCAGAAGAGTCAGGCGTCGTGTGTGATAAGCAACGATGGTTTTCACCAAGATGTTTTGCGTCTTCTTTTCTTCCAACACATTTGTTTTAAGGAAGAGAAGAAATAAATAAAAGGCTAATTTGCAATATCCCACGGCTCGTATATTAGGGTGCTGGTGGAAAAAAACTTTCTTCACTCCATCACCTCAGCAGCGGTGGCTCTGGGCATGACAGACTGGCATGAAAATGACTTATGGGCCACTTTACCCCGGAACGCTGTCCCCTGAGTAAGACTGCGCATACGTTGAATCAATCTAAAATAAAGATGCCCTTGGAAAAAAAAAAAAGAGAGAGATAGAACATATGGCAAAACGTGATAAAATAACTATCCAAATGAGACCAATTCGTTCCAAAAAATAAAAAAATAAAATAACACCAAATCTTCTTCCTCCAAAAGCAAAGCAGGGAACATTTACTAAAACCCTCTCATCTCGATGATCCCCAGTAGCATATCTAAGATGCAAGGTTTTAGTTTCTACTTAGTTTTCTTATACAAGTTTGGGCTTTTTTATAAAGGAGCATGCTGAAAACCCCAAAACAATGGAGCAGTACAGCCAACGTAAAAGATGTAGTCCATGTAGTTGTGTGTAGAAGTGATGAGTGAAGTGAGTCCATGTAGTTGTGTGTAGAAGTGATGAGTGAAGTGAGTCCATGTAGTTGTGTGTAGAAGTGA
>JAOYSI010002851.1:0-15655 GCA_025775065.1 Hiodon alosoides
CAAGATGGTGTATGGGCTAGATTGTTAGCCTATAATTTTATAATGTAATGTAATTCACTATGTAATGATATGTTAACACAAAAGGTTGACGGGTTGGAGTTCAGTTCAGTCTCCTCCACCTCGCGAGGTATCAGGGAAAGGAAAATGTACTGTACCGTCAGAGCGATAGTTACAGAAACAGCAACTGCACTTTTCTCCAGTCCGGATATGGAATTCACTCCCAGGGCTCCAATTGTCCAATCTTTTTAGTCCAAGCGCCCTTTTCGACTCCAGGGAAGACAAACCTCCAGCCAGCTAACTGGAAGAACTAGCCGATCCACTGACCGATGATGAAATTTCGGGTTTTATGTCTCTTTTCCCCCGTAGATAAGTTCTGATAGAGTCCCTGACAGAGTTTTCTAACTACAGAAAACTCAATCGCTCCCAATCTTATTCTCTCCCTCGCCATACACACTCTCCTCTCACTCTCCTTCCACTACTGTTTTTTTCTCCCTCAAAAACCCTTCCCAAACATTTTTACTTTGAATTTTCTCCAGCACACACCCATTTTCCCTTATTTATACTATTGAAAAATGATCATATTCCATTCCAAATTAAATACAGTCATACATCACTTAATGGCATTTAATGGAATTTAATGCTTAACGATAATGGAATTTAATGCTTAACGATCTGCAAATACTTAGATTAGCAATCGATTAACCTGTTCGGAAGCATAATTCCTGACATTGTGTGTTTAAAGTGGAAGGTCTTCTGCTATGAGTCACTGCAAATCTTTGTCTAATGGCACATCCAGTTAACCGTGCAGATATCATCGCACCTATAGGAAAGTGTGTTTTTGAATTTGCTGTTACGAAAGTAGTTGTGGGCAGTGGTGCCTAGAGATATTGGATTAGATATTAGATATTAGATTAGATCAAAAAATAGCATGTTTCATTGTATGCATCGTGCCTGTGTTTTCCAATCATGGGAAAAACACCTCAACTTGAAAGTTTCCTCTTCCTGACAAAATGTGGTCTGGCTCAACTGATTTACCCGTCTCATCTTCTCACCGTTGAACTCTTGAGACACATTATCTCACAATGTTCTTTTCCCTCAAATGTGTCAATACGCATACGCAGGTCCTGAGCAGAATCAATGAGGTAACTTACTAAGTTTGCTTCAGTGTCTATATCTACAGCTTGGAGGGCAACCCTTGGAGATAGTAGTACAGCAGGACTGTATTCCAAATATGCGCAGAACAGACGTTTCTAGCTGTGTCATTTTATTGAAAATGGACTGCACATCAGCATGTGAGGAATAATTATGCGTTGTACCCTCTCAAATTTATTTTAAGGACTCCAGAATATTTGATGAATTCAAGAAACAGGCTTTGGTGGCCTGGGCATGAGCTGACCATCGATAATCAGACAGATCTTTAAGTGTCACCACACGCTGGTTTTGGTTTGGATCATGTCCTCCGCAGATAAATTTGCTGCATTTCGTGATGCAGAGCCAGAGTTGAAGAAAAAAACAATTTTCCTCTGTGCCGCACTCCACGCTGCTAATTCCCACTAAATTAAGAGAACCCAGTCTACTGGAGGCTACACTTATGTGCAATCTCAATCCCTCATGAGTTCCAGAGATGTTAACTATCGATTGCACTGTGCTGAAGATCAATGTTCGTGCTCTCTAAAACTTTTCTGACTTACTCAAAAAGATATTAATCTGTGTGTCTATAGATGGAAGAACATCAACTGGTCAATGTGTGAAACGTCAGGTAGGATGACCCAAGTAGGATCAACCACGATGGATAAAATGCTCCTGAAGTATTGTTTTAACTAGTACCCTCAGTCCATCTTGGCATTGCAATTCAGTGGCAGTGACTAACCTCAAGCTCCTCTGAACAAGCGTTTTCAACTTTCAACGAACCCCAAATCGATAAATGCCAATCTCCAGCTCCCGTTCCTGTCACAGCGAGACCGGTTGTCTGAGGCGGAGCTGGTTCTCATCCAGGGTTTCCCTGTTCTCCCTTTTGACGCTGGAGGAAACGGGCACATGCTTTCCAGCAGATGGATTTCTTCATCGAACAGGGCCTCCATCCTGCAACAGCACCTAGGAGGCACTTTGACCCCCTGCCAGAAGCAACACTTAACATCAATTCCGCTCCTTCTGTGCCGCCAGAACGAAGTTCACCTTTTTGCTCGTCTGTTAGCTCTCGCGCCCAATTAGCGCCGACCCGCTCTCTCCAGAAAACCAGGAGACCCACGGGGCACGAATAGCCAAAGCCTTTACATGCTGCTGCAGGGTGCTACACCGAGGCTGTTCCAGGGGCTTGTAGCACGCCCCAGCTCCTCCCATTTTGTCTGTGGCGATACGGATCACGGGTGGGTCCAGCCGACTTAGGCTAAAATATGGTATGAGGTCGACCAGATGACATCCACCCACAGGCACCAGACATCACTGTGACCCCTGCAAATGAGGAGCCACGGGTGAAGGTAAGAGAAACGTTTAATTTTTTTCTCAATAAGTCAACAGTTGCGCCCACAACAGAAACATTTTCGCAACTATGTAAGCCCAACACTCCATCTTGTTTTAGTTCTTTCCCTATACAACACTTGATGCAATAGGTATAAGAAGAAAGCTTTCTTAATGAGAAGTGGTAGTCTTGTGCCACACAAATCACCACAAAATGAATTAAAGATCAGAGCAAAAGTGACATTGCACCTAAACACACTTATTTGTGTGATATCCTCCCCCTCTTGGACCGCCCAATCTAGTGATCCTACAGAGATGGACACACATAGGCAAAAAACACAACCCTGTGTCTCAGCCTCAAGCATCTCCTACCAGCCGAGGACAGAGGGACGCATTTTTTATTTTTAAATAAACACGTTAAGGTCATGATGAGAAAGGCCATTAAACTTGCGGCATCCCTCGCCGATGAGATCAACAAGACTCAGACTCTTATTGTAAGATACTAAAAAATATTAAGAAGTACTCATTTTTTCTTTAAGCACTTTAAAAAATTCAACTGGGAAGCCATCAGATTCTGGAGACTTTCCTGATTGGAGAAAATTAAATGGCATCTTTATTTTCTTCAAGAGAAATGGGGGGTTTAAGCTGCATTTAATACATTTTAGGCAGCGGGAGGTCTTAAAATAAAATAGTTTTAGCTGTGTGTTACTAGATTTGCCCATGACAAACTTGCTTTAAACATATCATTCACCTTCTTAGCTTCTTCCACCCTTTAGCCCTGTTTGCTTACAGCGGTGATGTTACTAAACAATTCCCTATTCCTTGCTAGCATTGCAAGAATCTGGTTTGGTTTGTTTCCTACGGTAAATGACCACTGTGTAGCATATAGAATCTCTTGTTCTTCTTTATATGTGGTCAGGTCAGCCGTGTTAACCTCAACTATTTTAGCACCTAATTTTATATTTTCCTGTTAGCGTTAACGTTATTATTTTCCGTCTTGCTCACATTTGTTATTATCATTCCTCTGATGTATGCCAAATAAAACAATTCTTGGATCAGGCCATTTCGTTATGGAGCAAGTGCTCTATCTATTTAGCTTCCATTAGAAAATACATTCAGCAGGGTACATTGCCATAGTTACTGGAGTTAAGCAACTGCACTGTTTGACTGGGAACAAAAATGTAATCTACCTAAAAATTATAATTCCAGAAACTCCAGATATCTACTAAACCATGTTTCCTACATGCATTTATCGATATTTTCACTTTTTTGGAAGGAGGGTTTCTACTGAGATTGATCTGTCCATGGTGTTACCCATATTTAACAAGCAGTTCAAATCTCCCCCAATTATTAGGTTAATCCAAACCCTCTATATGGATGAATTATCATCCGATTATTATTTCTTCCCCGTGTTCGGAGGTTTGACAAAATAATGGAAGCACCAAACGCAGACTGTTCAGATGATTTTTGTATACTATAGTGTATAAAACTGGAAGCCTGTGAAACACATGATGCAGGGAAACCTCCTGGAGCCATGATTGGGCTGCCAACTAAATCCAGCCAATTATTCTTATTCTTATTCTTATTCTTATTCTTATTAGGTCTATCTTCTGAGCTGACCAGTTTGTGTCGTGTTTGTGAAAATGGAGAGTGCGCCAGCCCGCGGAGCAAACCAAGTGAATCGGCGGATTTCCATCTAGGGGTGAAGGGATGTCACCCCTATCATTTCCGGCCGATGCGGAGGTGTACTAGACGAGTGTCCCGCTGGGCCCTGGTAGCACCATTTTTGTGTGTTTATTTTAGTTTGCGGGCTGTCCAGCTGGGACTACAGACGAGGAAACTGGTTGAGCACAATTGGAAACCTGGCAACCCTAGTATTAACAGTGCATGTGTTTTGGAGGAAAAATACATTTGACCTATCCAGTCCCTTAGAAAGTGATTATGTTCCGAATAACCTGAATCAGACTCTTGGAGAAGAGCTTTCTGAATCCTCTCCTTCTTAACGCTGCTCATCGTCATGCTAGTGTTACTCAGACCCTTAAAATTCCAAGTGCACACTCGCACGTCACTACATCCAAACACCACATTGATGTCCACTCCTACAATGCCTTACGGCAAGAGGGGCCACAACAATTCACTTAAGCCCACGTCAGTGAGAACGGGACAGCGTCTGGATGTTGGAGGGCAGAAAAGACTGACCCACTAAGGTAGGTGGAGCCAAACACTGAAATCAGTCAAAAGGCAGCCCATGTCCTATATTAGGGTATTCCTTCAAAGGCACAGCGTTCCAAAACTTTTACGACAGACTTCTTTCGTCTTCCCAGTGTTCAGGTTGGGAAGCTGCTCCATTGGTATCTATCTATTGATATTGATTTCAAACAATCGGGTTCAGCAGTGAAAGGGTCAGCCAGAAATCGGAATATTTTGAAATCACTCAGCGAAACTCACAAAACAGAACTGCCGCACGTTTATGTAAGTGCTCTGTTGAAGCTATTGAAGAAAAGACTGTCAGGTCTCTTCTGCTTTATGAGAGTTTCATTACGAGATTCTCTATGAAGGCGAATGCACTGTGTACAAGATCAGGAAACAGCTTTGATTTCCATTGCAGATCTGCCAGAAAAGCCAAATTGTCTGATAGGAAAACACCTTTTACACTTGAAGTCTGACTGAGACTCTACTATCCTTTTATGACATCTTGTTTATTTTTATATTTGTATATGTATCTTTATATAGGTTTATGTTTGGCACCTATTCACCAAAGAAAAATCCTTGTATGTGTAAAAGCTACCTGGCAATAAAGCTCTTTCTGATTCTTCTGAGACGCCAACTCAGACAAAAGTCTCTAATGCAGGACAGCAGCCATGACATTGAGTTGGTTGCTGCTAAAATTACTCCCCCCTGGTATTGAAATGAACGCATATTATCTTTACTTCAGCTTCTTATGCTTGATAAATCACATTTGACATCTCCAATTTTATCGTGTGTGTTATTTCCAAACTATTTGTGCATTTGCATAGTTATGCCCAAATTTGCATATTGATTCTTGTGAACCTGCAAAAATCTACAATTCACATGTGTTGTATTTAGGACCCGCAAGTCTCATTGCAGCAGGTCAGCAGATACACATCGATGTATTATTGTGCATGGTGATACTTCTGCACATATTATAAATCCTTTAATAATCCTTTAATAAATCAGACACTATTAATGTGCTCTGGCTTCAATGTATTATGGTAAATATCGGACTAATGCATTGTTTTGTATATCTTAGCTGGATTGTACGTGGGATTAGACAGCATTGAAGTGTGTGAAAAGAGCTTAATTATAGATTGTACTTCTGACATTGAAACCCCCCATTACAATCAAAGCTACACATATTATAGAACAATGCTCTAACTTGCGTTCCTATCTCATCTTTCATGGCTTAGATAGGAGTCATCCTAACGTGGTATTACTGAGTCACTGGTGGCAATACTTTCCCAAGTTCTATTTTCTATCCTAACTTAAAATAGATTTAGGGCATAGCAGGAATGGTCGAACCAATGCAGGTCTTGAATCATGACCAGGGCACAGCAATATATATCAGTGTGCAAATATATCAGTCCATTGGATGCTGTTGAATTATCACTTACGGTCATAACTTGGTGATAGGTGCAATATAAATACAATTATTATTGCTATATTGAATAATTGCATAAATACAAATTTCCGTGGGGTAATTTATTATAGAAAAACGTCAGGGTCAGGTAATTTTGCCATCCTGCACATGTTGAGTAGAACTTCCTGCTTATGGAGAGCACAACCTATTCAGGTCTGTTCTGCGTGTAACCTCTGCTCACATCATGACATCTCCAGCTCAGATTAAAATAAACATAAGAATGGTCCAGGTTAACGTTTTAAATACTGTAAGATAATAACAATAACAATAACAATAACAATAACAATAATAATTTGAAGACACAAAAGAACAAGAACAATATAATATTATGAACTCTTAGAATACTGAATTAAAAACGTTCGTCTTTGTACCTGCTTTTCCATATTCCAAGTTGTTCTTGTTTAGCTCCGTATTTTGTTTTTGTTCTGTTGTACCTGATGGCACAATACTATAAATTATACAATAAACATTATAAAATAAGTCTCTCAGCAGAATATTTTAAGAAAGATGGAGGACTAAGCGTCTGGATTTTTGGGAGATTTGGAGTATCCCTTGAAGAACAAATACCAACTGAAAAGGGTCCTGAACACTGTAATGACCATGGGAAAGAGTCGTTTACTAGAATTTGCCTGAGCACTCTGCATAGGGCATGGAAGGAACGCTGGCTGCTGAAACTGGAGATGGCGGAGAACGTTGAGAAGATTCTACTGACCCTTGAACTCATTGCTCGTTACGCATGTGCTGATGATAGATGTTTAAAAAGTGGAAAAATGGTGAAGGTGATGGTAAATAGTCTCCCACTCCACTACACACGTAGTATTGAGTGTTGTTCTGCACAAAGTGTGCTAGTGCCACCTAGTGGCTCACAATGAGTAGGCCTACTTGAATTTTACTTTATAACTCTAATAAAGCTCACATGCTAAACATGAATTACCAACTGTTAAACAACAATTAAACAAAACTTAACTGTTTAAAACTTAATAAACTTACATAAAGGCAAATTAACACAGAGCATTTAAAATTGTAATATGTAAATAACATTATACTAACTACATTATATCATAATAAGAAAAAAGAAAAATGAATTCTCATTCGTTTTTAAATAACCACTTAATCATGCATTGACATTAATTACAGAATTCACGCCAAAACTATTATAGGTATAGGTACTGGTCTTGGGCACGGCGTCTGTGCCACACTATTCTGTGGACAAGAGAGCATGTTACTCTTTTCTTTTGTCTGAATTACAATTTTATTCACCCCACATTTCATTCATTTTATTTTTATGTTTTCGTTACATTTAACTAAGGTATAAGCAAATATTGTGGCCACTAAGTGACAAAATTTGCTGGTTTTTTTTTTTTTTTGCTATTCAATGCAACTAAAAATATCTCACTGGGTATCTAAAATTTCAACTTCATCTTTTAATTGTGAATTTTAATTATTATATGTTGGAAAAATAATAGTTAAACCTTATGTTTGTTGCTAAGTGTTACAAAAAGATCATTAGGGTATGCACCTGTGTGACAAATATTCAAGCTATCTTGCAAAGCAGGAAGAAGGAAATAGGGAGTAGTTGAGCAAACTCCTCGTATGATAAGCGGGAAACATAATGTGGCCTTGAACAGGAACAGAGGGTCCCGTTTGATGTACTTTAGCAATGAATTGTGGTTTTGTGTGTGTGTCATCCAAAAACCTTAAATTGGACTGCAGAGCAGAGCCCAACTGTCAATGCTGTACTCAGCGAAGTGCATGTATCGGCTCCTTGCTAGTAAACTCTAATACCCAAAGACTCCAGCGACTCTGTCATCTTTGATAAAGAGAAATATTTCTAACATTATATGAAAATTATGAATGAATTAATTTTTATTTTAGCTCATGTTCAGTCCAGTCTACCTAAAATTGTGATAGTGACAGGTAGCCTACAGAAAGGTAGCCTACAGTTTTTGTTCTTTACGTAGCTTATCGTTTACTGTGTTTTTTTCTTTTTCTTTCTGTGAGGCACTTTTCTACTTCGTTTTGATAAGTGCTCTATAAATAAGTTATTATTATTATTATTATTATTATTATTATTATTATTATTATTATCTAAAAGTAATTTAGAAAAAAATAATTTACCAGTTAATTTTGATAATTTCTATTTAATTTTAGAATGAAAAATCTGAATTTAAGTTTATTTTCCATTTATCACATGTTAATGTTTAGTTTGTGTCACCACAGGGTGGAGGCAAAATACAAAACAGATATCAGGAATGTTCTGCAAAGTAAACGTGAACCATACTGTCAAATTCCAGGTATTTCATACACCTACATAAAATTGCCTCTTCAAACACATTATTTAACACAGATCACTGAGTTAAGCAGCAATAAGTGGGTTTATCTGACCACGATCTTATAAAATACGGTCACTGTGACGGTTCTACCTCTTTTTCTTCAGACGCTGAGCTGAACTGAGGAAGAGTAGCTTTATTTAAGTAAAATTAAAACGCTGTTTGGTGATCAGCTTCTGAGTGAAAAGCAGCGGTTCTGTTTGACACCACAGTGTGTGCGAGCAGTTCTGTGCCTGCAAAGCAGCAACTCGAGTCACCCTTGTTTCGTGTTAGTAGCCTTTCAGTTCAAAACAATCTTTATGGTTTTTACTGTTGTACTTATTACTATTTATTTTTTGTTTTTACTGAGCTAATATTATCTGAGTGCAGCACTCTGCCTCACTCATCCACTGCCTACTTTTTACTAATATTTACTAGGTTGTTGGTTGCGGAACTACTTGTGCGGCAAGACACGTTATTTCTTCCATCTGTCCGTTCCCATTTAAACGCAACTCCCACATGTCTTTATAGCGTGTTGCAGTGCTCGTCAAACTCGTTCACAGTTTGTGTCTGAACATGCCATCCGGCGATCCCTGGGGAAGGAACAAGCCCTGCGTGACCTGGAGGACCCTTCCTTCTGCGTACACTGATCCCACTTACAGGCGGGCCGCGACCAGCCCATGGATTCAGTAGGACCCAAAGGGGCAGGCTTTAGACAGGAGTGTCTCCAGGGGCTGCCATTCGAGGGAGGAGGGAGCCCGTCTCAGACGCTATTGCGGCATTTCAGGAAGCACCCTGGTGATCTCCTCAGAGCACCCCTAGAGGATGTAACCGTAAAGAATGTTTCAAAATGTCAAAAGATTGGAGAGAGGCAGGCACATGGGGGTCCGCGAGGTTGGGGCTCATGCTGCTTATGCAGAAAGTAAGGGAGACGTTGAGCTTAGCCGGCCACCAAAGTTAGCCGGCCACCAAAGGGGTGAGTTTAGCAGTGTTCGATGAACAGCCTGTGTTGACGGGCACTGCCCTGTCTATGTTCCCCGACCCCACACATTTGGCCCTACTATAGAGGACCTGTGTTGCAAAAACATTAAACCTGGGGCGAATACATTGTTGAACAGCTAGCAGAAGGGGTACCCCAAATGTCACTGCCCGCCTCAGAGTGTCATGTTATACCGTTCGGCATTACTCCGGTTCCACTTGGTGTGATTCTAGCCACCCTGAGGCTTAAAGGCATCAACAACCTGAGTTATCTGTACTTCTGGCTGGTACGCATCAGGTCTCCAGAACAGGCGCTGCACACATGCAACTTGATTCAGAAAACCTCTCCAGGATGGGTCTGAGACTGAACCGGTCAAAAAGCCACCTAGAACCACCTCTACCCTGACGACAGAGTAGCGAAAATTGTAGCTTGCCTGGAGCTTTTGAAGCATGGCGGAACTCCACCAATGGTGAATTTCCAGAGACCTTTGAATTTGATGACGGCAGCATCTCAATCCCTCCCCACAGGGAGTAAAGCTCTTAAGCTTGCATCCCCTGCAGGTGCGGTTCAAGGTGCTTCGCCTGCTGTGGGAACAACATAAACCTCTGGGAGCTTCAGGTATTTGTTCCATTCCTGTTTGTACAGACAAAAAACTTAACGGTGGTGTCATATATCAATCAATATGGTGGCAAGAAGTCCAGTTATTAGCTCATCCGGGCAATTCTCCAGCCGGGAGTAACAAACATGGCCGCAAACTTCCTGTCACAGGGAGTTCTGAATAGCATCAAATGGAGGCTACATTCTCAGATGGCAAGCTTCATTTGGGACAGATTCAGGACACCTCTGAATGATGTCTTTGCCTCCCCGTATTTGCCTCTACTGCCCCTTGTGGTTCTCCATAAAGAGAGATGCAAAGTGTCCAGGCATAGTCCTGGCTATTGGGCTGCCCTACGGGTTCCCACCGATAGCTTCAGCTCTGCCTGGAGAAGATCAGACAGGAACGGGCCAGCTTCCTGCTGATAGCACCATGCTAGCTTGGGAGAGTGTGGTTTGTATCCCTGATATAAGTATGTGCAGCCCTCCTTTGGAATTTCGGGAGACCTGCTCAGTCAAGTGCCGGGTACCCGGTGGTAACACAATACGTCTAGCCTGCAGATATGGGCTTGGTCCCTGAACAGTGTTCCAGTGGTGGTGCGTGCCAACGTTTTAAACCTGTTCTCGCAGGACCTGCTCGATGAGAGAGAATAAGACACCTTCCACCGTAAAGGTGTATTTATGGTCTCCATATGGCATCTGAAGGTGGACTCAGTTTGCCCTGGAGCCCTTTTTTGGACGTGCCAGTTGTTGAGACAAGCTAGGGCCACCAAGGAAGAAGGAAGAACCAAGATGTTCTAAATGTTGCTAAATGTTGTGCAACAGGCCTTAACAAGGCCTCCTTTTGAGCCCTAGGGTACAGAAGAGCTGAAACTTCCAAACCTACCTTTTTGTCAGCAATCACTTCTGCAAAGCTTGTAAGGCAAATCAAAGTTTACTGTGGCAAGCTACCAGGAGTCATGCCCTCAGGCCCTGGGGACACACCCTGACTGACATCCAAGTTGTGGGGCCACAGCCAAGGAGAGGACCTGGTTGTATTTTACTAATTATACCACACTCAGGTATGTACAAAAGACATTTAATGCCAGCTGGCTAGAAAGAGGGGTTTAGATAGGAAAGTCAGTGGCTTGAGGTGTGTGTGTTAATTTGTTGTTTAAAAGCTAAAGAGCTGTTTTATTTCAGTTTTCCCCAAATAGGGTGTTTTTGATTTATAAAGTAATTGGACATCTGTTTTCTTTGAGCGTTAGATAGTATGTTGCAATGATGCCAAATAAAAGGAGGAAAAAGTTACCCCCTGGGCTAAACCGGCCTTTCTACCTAAGATGATTTTTTGTAATTCCTTGTAAACCAGTCAGTGGAACTAATGAACTCTGTCCACCACCCTTCTAGTTAGAGATAGAGGGCGTCTGCTTCTAGATAGAGAGCATCTCCTCTACAAACTGTGAGAGTGCTAGCATGTGTTGTGGAGAGAACAGAGAACGTAAGCAGGACTGAACAACTGTTCTGTTAAGAATCTCAGTTCGAAGGGCTAGGCCCTGCCTAAGCAGAGGCTTTCCTGGTGGCTCCCTGTAAGTATCAACTTAGCAAGTTGCCCCCTCCTAATGAGGTCACTGGCTACTCCACGACAGGGCAGGCAATTTCTTGGATGATGTTCAAGGGTGCAACGGTCGCAGACATCTACAATGCAGCAATCTGGTAACTCTGCTAGGGTAGAGCCATGCAGCTGTCCTTGCAACAGGCTGCGTAAACTTGCCAATTTAGTGAAGGTTCATAATTCGTATTTTAAAGTTCTATTATCAAAACCGTGGTTCACTGAAATAATAATACTAACCATGAGTCTTTGGGGTCGCCACAGTTTTCATACCAATGAAAATTGTGTATTTCATGCATTTTGTCAGATTTTGGTCACATGAAACCAAGCACTCATGCATGATTATGCATAACTGCTGAGAATTTTGTGATTCTTAAAGGAAAATTACCTGTTTGTTTAAGATTTCTATAATTCTTCTCAAGGAACCATGGTTATGAAAATAACCCAAGTTTCTTAGAATTAAGCTGAGCATGACATCAAGTCATGGAATGTCATGGAAACGATACAAAGACAAGATAAACATCCTACCTGTGTGTGTGTCTTTGAGAGGTATGTCCTAATCCCCTGGTGTTTCAGGTTATTTAATCAATGTATCTTTAGGCGAGAGAATCATATATTCAAATCGTATCTTTAAACATTATTCATACATATTCTCCTTTATGATTAAGGTCTTCTTGATTTGTTTATTTGTTATTGATATTATTCTGAAACATTAAATCGACGTATCACGATTAGCCTCATAATATATTCAGTCCGTTTCTCATTCTGAGAAATATTTCCAAAACTTAAAAATCTGATACATAGTCAAGTTAAAATTTCATGCTGCATTCCTGAAGGACTTCAATTTCATTTTTTCCATATCTTCATGTTTTATTTGGAGAATAAATTGAAAATTAAATCACAGCAATAACAGTACCAAAGTAATTTAATTTATGTTTAATTTAATGCCTCTCAATATTCAGTAGCCACTGTAGTAAAAAATTGCTGTTATTTTTCCAGCTGATTTCTCACAACAACTTACTGTCAATCAATTATACAGTAGTTTATTGTGAAGAACAATGCATTATGGGAGTTTTGTTGGAGACAGTAGGGAGCCAACAGTCAATGGAGATTTTCAAAAGTTGGCTACAGTTATTTACATTGCAACACAGGAGAAGGAATACTAACGAACACTCGTGCATTATTTTGTGAAGACTTTCCATATCCATCTGAAAGCATCAGTACATCTTACTCTGTAATTTTTAATCAAACGTGATTTGCCTTGCTTTTTTTGTTAATTGTCTATTTCTTAGTTGGTGCATCTTGCAAATTGGAGCTTAGTTAGAATATTTCAGCCGTCTCTTCACCTAGCTAGCTAACCAGCGCACACACACGTGGTGTCTCAGGTGTCCTGGTGCCAGTGGAATACCAGGGCAGAGTAAGCAAGCTATTTTAATTTAATTATTTTGTTGTTAGCAAGAACGAGTTGATCTGTACTTTAGTTCAGTCAGCTTTTGTTACATGGTTGTAAGTGTTGGTAATGCAATGCGATGTTTTTTGAGAGAAAAGTGTGTGGTCAGCTTTCAAATCCCACACATACAGGTACCATAAGCAAGGGACTTTTTTTCATTGTTTGCGCCCAACACACTGTGTGCGGTGCGCACCACTCTCTCCAGGGACTTATAGCCCATGTGATTTTTCATTCAATCACTGGCCCCAATATATTTTTGGATTTCATTTCATATATGTTGTCCTTCAGGCGCTTCATCTGAATCAAACCTGAGAGGGGAACGAAGGCCAAACATGGGAAGGTTTTCTCAAAAAAGACTGGAAGAGTCGTCCAAAAGAAGCCTGCTACAGTGAATCCACACTGTTAAGAAAACTCATGGACTTTGAGTGGGACTTCATATGGGTGTTTTTTCTTTTAATTTTTAAATTTTTGTGGGATTTGTGTCTTCTTTTTTTTTTGATGGACCCAAAACCCTGAATATGACCCTACCTACAGAACACTTCTACTCTTGGGCATGCAGGCTTACTTAGGCCAGGCATCCTTTTATCCTCAAGTAATTTTCTTATGGAACATTTCATAACCTTATTAATGTTAAGTTAGTCGCAGTTCACTGTTATTCAAAACAACAAATTTGGGATGCTTTAATACTGTCAGATATTGCAGATAATTAACATTTTGCCATTTTGGAGCATTGCCTACAACACTATTTAGGTTGTGGAGTCATTTTCCATATTAGTTACAGGTTTGTGTTCTTATAAAACAACCAATTGTTGATGTTTAGGATGTTTTATATAGAAGAACAACATTGCATTTAAATTGCATTTTGTGAGACTGAACATTCTGCAGTTTTGGAGCATTGTCGTAAACTTACACTTTGTGTTCTGCAAGCTCTTAGCCTAAACTCATCTTTTTTGTGTTCAAACGGTATAAGGAAATTGACAACATGGGGCCAGTACGTCAGCTGTTGAGGAAGGCACACATTAGGAAATTGGAGTGAACGGTTGACATAATTGGTGTTGAGATGTTTATTTAAGGCATGCTTGCTGACAAAGTCCACTTTGTCTAAATGGTATAGTGCAAAAGAACTGCAACTGTTCAGATGGAAAATAACTGTAATAAATTATGTATAACTTGAAACCATGAATTCTGGTTTTAGATTACAGTAGTCATACAGTAAACTGTACAGTAATTGGCTGTCTCCAACAGCCAGTAATCTACTATATGTACTAAAATGACAACAATATACTGTATTTATGGTTACATTAAGATTCTGCTTAGCTTACAGTAAGGATACAGTAATAAAAAACAGTATTATGCTGGCAACCCTGCTGCCAGTTACTGTAAATTAGCAAAAATACAGGGACATATTGTATTTGAATATTACAGTAGCATCCTGTACAGTTATCTACAGTACTACTACTGTACAATTTACAGTATTTTACTGTAAATTTAACATATTTTTTTTTACAATGCAGCGTGAAAGTTTGGTACGCTTGGCAAGTGAATAATGTTGTTTAAATTTTTCCTACCTAGTTTATTTCAGTCTTATGTGTTGAAACATAAATGAAGTTACACCTCGCCTGTCAACTAGAGTTATGTGATTCTTATGCTACAAGAATGCTTTGGCTAATGCCCTGCAAAATGCAGTTTAGTGTCAGAGGAGATTCCAAGGTACGATCACTCTTCTGCCTCAAAGACCCCACTTATTCAACACTGAAGAAAATATCCCAGCGCTCTTCTGTTGGTAATAGTGTTCTGCGATACCTGATTTAGGCTACCTCGATACGATACCCTGCATAAGATCACGATATCCGATATTATCACGATTCTTTGAATTTTATGTCCATTACATGTTAAATGGCTGTCAAGTAAAAATGTTTGCAAGTACTAAGTTAGGTAGAGTAATTTTATTTTCTGTTGAAACAAGTTCTCTTTTTACATGAGAATACAGAAAATAGTGTAATCAAAGAATAAAGAAAGCTTAGTACAAATTCTATAAAAAGAGAACTGTTAATGCGGGGACGAGTGTAAAGAAAAACACCCAGTGCCACTGGTGTTTCAAAACAAAATAACACAAATACTTTTCTCAAAGCTTTTTATTACTAGTTAGATGTTTATATACAGGGGTGTCTTAGAAGTGGAATGAAAAAATGAAACAGTTTTTTATCAAAACTGTCTTGTAGCACAAGAGGCACATTTTTTTTAACCAGAATTTACAACAAGACTGTCTCTTGCAGCACACTTTAACAATTGTTTTTACAAATGGCAAATTCTTTGCAGAATTTAAATTTTGAAAAAAACAAGACTTTTTCTTGTAGCACAATACAAGTACTACAGCACACTTTTGAGATGAATTACAAGAGGCTAATTCTTTATCAGACTTTACAACAAGGCTGTCTCTTGCAACAAACTTTAGCAATTTTTCATAAGTAGCAAATTAAGTTATGTGTAATAATGTGAAATGACACACGGAAAAAGTATTGCACACGCTTACTGATACTTATTTAAAACTTTGTACAAAAGCCTTTGTTGGTAATGACAGCTTCAAGATGCCTCCTGTATGGAGAAACTAGTCGCA
>JAOYSI010002853.1:0-15654 GCA_025775065.1 Hiodon alosoides
GCCGCGTTCTAGGATTGAATTAATTATTTACTTCGAGATCAATAGTTGCAAAAAAAAGAAACAACAAAAAAAAAAAAAGACACATTTCAAAAAGGACAAAAAATAATAGAAGATTTAAAAAAAAACCTTAGGACAAGAGTAAAAAGCTAAAATAATATCTCTATCCATGAGGTGCTTTTGATCTCCACAGCGGAACATTGGGATGTCTTCCAAGACGTCATCCATAATGCAGCTGCAAAGATGGAGAAAGCCCTGGCTTCATTTATCATGAATGACCATTTTCCATCCCCTCTCTGGGCTATTCTTATAGGTACTCTCAGGAGAACGCCATCTCAAATACGGGGCACAAGTGTTTTCAACCCACGTCGTTCGTACGCACAGGGATTCATTTTTCATGGTTTTAAACAGGATTCAAGCACAGTGGGGGGTCGTGTTTATTGTGCCATGCAGGACGCAGATACATTGGCAGATCTTCATGGTCGCTCCTTGGCAAGGAATGAAAATGCAATCAGTCGAAGTGCGAACAGAAGCCGTGGGAAAGCCAAGCCTACTGCAAACTTCAGCGACTTCTCCATTCACCCTCAAGGAACCGTGACTGCAAGACAAGCAGACGGCTAAATATGACCTGCGACTACACTTCCTGTCCACCTTGCCATAGTGTGTTTTTGTGGTGTGTCATGTGCTGTTGTTAGGCACAGCTTTAAGTTGCATACAAGATGACGGATGTACATTTCACTTCTCAGATGCCCATATCCACAGCCATAATGGTAAAAACAGCTCAGTTAAAAAATCCACAATATCACCCTAGCATATTAGCTTTAACTTATTTTTTAAAACATGGGCCAAATTGCTACTGCGCCAGGTAAAAAAAGCTAAGCTAAAGTAAGTTCACGGTTCACAAGATGATTGACTAGTCGTTAACCCCCCCCCACCACCCCCGCACACACACACACAACACACGCTTTGACATGAACTGGAAGTACAGAGGAGGAGAAGGGGTGGGAGATGAACGCCATGAACAGCTGATACAAAAGGGGGTTGCGTCAGCTGTTTATGCAAGAAGAAAAAACGGTTTTCATCCCGTTTTATTTTACTACGTAAGGATTGTCTCACCATTCTCTCACTTGCTATTGCAACTCTGATCAGTGCTACGTTGAGGGGTAACTTGGATCGAGCTGAGTCCTGAAAGATTTAAAAGGGCACATCTTCAAAGCTCATGAACACACTGGAGAAAAACACTCACATTTAAAAGACCTTCATTTTCAGCACATGCTTGCGGGCATCACAACCAAAAGTGTTTTGTCGAAGCCGAAGAGAAGATGCAACGGCCTTGGTCTTGAGGTGTGGCTTGTTGCCAGGCGAATCTCATTCTGTCAAGACAAACGGGAGGCTTTGTTCCAAAACCAGATACCAGCTCTACTCTCAAATCCCTTCACTCCGTTTTGAAATTTCAGCCGTGCAAGTCGGAGCGGTGCAGGGTTAGACAATAGATGACATTGGCTTGTAAGTTTTAGGGGACGGCGCACAGGGGAATCCTTTAAACAGGCTGTCACAGAGCGTTAGCCCAGAAACCAGGCTCTTTCATGTGTGGATTAACTTTTACTCGGTGCAGATAATAGATTGTCGCTTACGGTAATCCACTCCCCTGTTGATTTTTTTTTTGCCTTTAGTAACTATGCAAGTAAGCAAACCGTAATGATGACAAGAATGCTGACTTCGAGAATTGTAAACAAAGGATTTCGTTTTACAAGACTAAAGAGCTTATTTTTCCCCTGATATCTTCACATAAATGTATTTTATAATGCTGGTTAATCACTGTTCAAGAGGAAAGAATTTGTGAAGGATTTAATATACATATGGACTGACAAATCTACTTTTCTGTAATAAATTTCTGTAAATTCTGTGATATTCTGTATTCAAATTACTTAAATGTAGTTAATGTTATTCTACTACTTCCAATCAATTCTGGATCACTAAAGGATCAGCCAAACACATGCCATGTAAACGTACCAACAGTGTCTAAAACAAAAAATCCACTGACGGGTCTTGAGCATAGAAAATAAACAGTAACTGTCTCCACTGAGGTCTGTCCACTGGCGTTGGCAAACTGCTTATCGAAGAAGAAGAGGTAGAGCTCATTGTGTCTTCCTGGGAGCCCTCGCTCTGGCCTGGTTACTCTATAATAGTCACGTGAAGAGAACGTTCACACAGGAACCCCTGGCGAAGCCTGTGATCCCATTGCCAGCTTTCTCACTGAACTGATCACGTTAATAGATTTCACTTCCCTCTGCCCAAATTTCTCCATCCGCTTAGCGACTTCATTAACTTTGGGGAAACCGGAGGCCAATGCCATTAAGTGCCGTTTCGACGCAGATCAATCAGCATGTGACATTCAGGTGGGAAACGCCAGGGCTTATCCGGCCTGTGAAGTGGGCTTTCGGTGCGCTCCATGTCTGTCGCAAGTACGGTGTTATTTTCATGGGTTAAAGAGGATTAGAAACACAATCGTTTCGATGAAGGCTGAGAAAGAGCTGCCCTGCGGTGAATTAATGATGCGGGAGAGGGCTTCTAGGGCATTCTCTCTCCCTGCTTGGCAGAGCAGACCACTGCGCCCGAGACTCAACATGCCAGTCAGTCCCTACTCCATCCCTGGGACTCGTCCCAGCCAATAAGAGAAACTTGGACTTCTGTTCACCAAGCAACCATTTCCTCATTCCAAGAATTTCCGCCTCCCCTACTGACCACATCCTGTCACATGTGCCCCCGGGGAAGTTCTCGAACCTGCTGCCAACTAAATAGTCTTAGATATCTGATCACACAAATAGCTCTATGTTATGGCCTGCAGTTAATCGTTCCCTGTTTCATATTTCTGGAGTGGAAAGGAATTTAATTCTGTGGAATCTCGTATAACCATTATGTTATATATACATGTCATTATGTAAAGTAAAATGGGCAAAGCCCTAAAGTTCCAAGTTATGTTCAATTTTGACTATCAACAGACAAGTATTTGACAATTACATACATTTCCTGTGCGTTAATCATTCCTATCTAAGAATATAAATGATAATTGCAGAATTTAATTGAACATCTCCATCATACCACTGCGTTTGTGCTTTGCTCTAAAGCCTTAAAACGTACTTATCTGTTTATTTGTCTGTTTATTTGGAAAACAATGAGGCTTCTATAATGTGCAATGCTATATAAGCACACCAGGGGAATAACATTGTATTAAGCTGCTAAGATTACACTAAATGTGTTCCAGCAATTCAGCAGACAGACACAAAAATTGTTCCCCCTCCAACCCATCAATTTTTCTGTCAATGTGCATTGGTCTGGTTCACCATCTGAAATTAAATGGCTTAAATCGATTTTTGTTAATTTCCATTTTACAGATTAACACACATTTGCATATTAAGTGGGACTGAATCCCAATATACTTAAAGTCAAACTCCTTTAAAACCACCAGTCCCTTTTGACAGATAGCCAACAGCCCCACCCACATGTAATAAGGCAGAATCATTTTAGGGTACAGCTGTTCTACAGGCACTTGTGCAATCAGTAAATTATACTGAATAAAAGTTAAAACAATTTAATTTTACAATCTCATAATTTAATCGTAAATTATAAAGTTTTTTAAAATGCCTTGCCTCTGGTTTTCTACGTGAAACAGTATACGTCGACAACTGCATCAGAAGCCCAGTGGGAATTCACATGGACAACTTCAAACTTGTAAGAGCACTTTCAGCTTTCATAATCACGTTGCCGTTTATACACCAAACCCCATAACTCACCTTTTTCAAAACAGGTGAGGCCTGCGTATGTTAATCTACAAATATTTCACACTGTGCTTTATTCTCTTACCTCTGTTTACAGAAATAAACTCAGCATAACTTAAAAAAAGGTCAAGCTTAATATTGTAGAAAGGAGGTTCTGCCTCTGAGGTTATGAAGTAATACAACTCTACAAACCCTGGTGGCTTGACTCAAAATTGAGATAAAATGCACTAGAAAATCCTTATGGGACATTTTTCATACCCATTGTGTGAGCTACAGTGTTCCCCCAAATAATCAACACCACCCCCCTTGCACATAGTGGTCAAGGAGTCATTCTTGTAACCAAAGGTCTTTACTCAACCTGCATTATATCATTACAGTTTAAAGCTATTAGATATCATATATGTCTGTTATGTTTGATATCCATCACAGACCATCACAAAGAATATCGGGAAGCTTGTAATTAGATATTTCAATTTAGAATCACAGAAATAACAAATCCTTTAGGCCTTGCAATGTACCGCAAATATGATGATTGCCATATTTGGTGTTATACAAAGTCCCTTAGAGCCAGAGTACTGTAGTGGCTCTCTAAAGCTCAATGCCAAAGACAGATTGTGGGTGCCAATTCATGGCATTTTTTGGTCGGGGAACAAACCCACTACCTTCCAGTGTCATGGTCACTGAGTCTGTAAGGTTGCATGGTGATTGTTTAGTGATTTATGCATTTCCCAATCCCGAGTGTCAAGGCTCGCTTTTGCAAACAAGCAGAGCAAATATTTTCTAAATCAGTTTTATCCTCTCAAGCAGGATGCAGAGCCCAAGCAGAGCTGGTGAACTCTGTGTAAACCTCAAGGGGCTTTTAGAGGAACGTGGTTGTAGTTTCAGGTAACATTTAGGATTTCTTGCATTGCTCAATCCGTTGCTTAAGGCTTCCCCAGAACTAAAACAGAGCGTAAGCTTATGATCGCAGTTACAAGCTATACATTACCTCAGAATAATTCTGCACCTCTGTTGTATAATTCTATACATTTTCTAGCTTTGAGACAAAGTTATATCATAGCCGTCGGGACGTTGGCAAGACACAGCAGAGAACACCTGTTTTCCATGGATTTGCTGAACCTAGACCTGTGTGTGCCTGCAGGGGTATCCGAATAAGCGCAAAATGTTAGCTATGTGGAACAGGGGAATTTGACAGCTGTACACAATGAATTCCCAGTTTAAAAAGAGCTATAAAGATAATAGTGTGGAGGAATTGCTTTACAAGACCAAAAATTGGAGTGCCTTTTGTGGTGAGCGTGGGTGGCGAGGGAGGGGGTGGGGTTCGCACTAGTTACAGGACTACACCTGGGCCTCACCGCCAAGGGGGTATCGGCTGTTCCCCAGCTGAGAGACTCAGCCTGAGTGGGCGGACATTGGAATTATCCCTTCGTGGGCATTTAACTTTTTCATTATAAAACTGTTTTTTTAAACCAATAGTGGTCCATTTTCTTCTTAACCGATACAGTACTCTTTTGGGCATATGATGCATCTTATTGGCTAGCTTTTCAATGGGTTTACAAGAGGGGAACCATTGGCTGTTTTCAATTACAGGGCACAGAAAGGTCAAAAGCGGCCTCGGGCACTCTGATTGGTTCCCGTGACAGTCTCGTTTCCTCATGTAGGGCCGGCCAATGGGCACCCTGCAGTGCCCATCTGAAATCTGCGCCCTTATTTTATTCCAAGCTGCATGTGGGCACGAGGCAGGCCAATGGCCATTTTAGTGTCAGAAATTATATTATTGACAGTGCCAATGCGTTTCTCTTCAGTTAGGATCATGCATGACTTAGCCATGTGTAACTGTAGGTAGGCCTCCAGGCCAATCAGGGATTTGTGGTTTTGTCATTAGCACATTACCTGTGCCTTATAACATCACAGTTCTCTCGTGGCGCTGGAGTCAGTTCACTGAGCCAAACTTTGTTCCCTGCACTGCCCAGTGCCCAAAACTCTGCGCTGCCGTTGTTCAGAGGGCCTCCGCACGGACTCTGATAGGAGAAGTCGAGAGCTGAGAGGGCGGGGTTAACAGCTTTCAAACGGCAAGCGCCCCAGGGGACTGCGTTTCCTCCGAGTCACTCTGATGTTCTGATGTTTTATTCATTCTCCCCGATGGAGATCGTTCCCTCCGACACAGCAGAGGCCTTGCGCGGGACTTATCTTGCCATGTCTTGTTAATCTTGTAAAAGGTTGTGAATGCCGGGCATATGCTTAAAAAGTTGTGTTTTAACAGAACTCTTGAACTGTTAAAACTTTACTTGACTTTGGGTGCAGGCAGAGCATTATACTCAACCAGAGGTGTCCACCGCGGATCTCTGGTAAAGATTTGAATGAATGATACAAGCATAAAGTAATGACTCGATTCGTCACTGTACATTGTGTGGATTTGCTGTGAAAGGACAAAACAAACAAAACCTTCAGGGTGTAGCCACACCTAGGATCAGTGCCAAATCCCCCTTGTGAGTGTCTCCTCTGTGGCCCTGCCACAGGAGCGTGGGGGCCCTCCTGTCCCCTCACCACCCGACCTTGTAGCCATACTGTCTTACTGGCGGTTAGATGCCCAAAAAAAGCAGGATAGAACAACCCCAAAAAAGCTGTACAACCGCGCCACAAAAGGTCATCGGGGGCCAAGTCTTTCCGTCGAGGCACAGATTTCCTCAGGTCTGACATTTGAAAGCGAGCGATATCCCTCAGCGGGGAGGGAGAGCGTTGGCCATCTCGGAGGATGGAAGCCCGTGGACGTTTTTGGCAGAGTGGCCGCCCTTGAACTTTCCTGCAGGAGCGCGCAGCGCTTCCCCCCCCGTAGACTTCTAAATTGTGAGTGGTGAGGATAAGATTGATTGCTCACCGAGGCTAATCTCATCCTGGACCTTTCAACCATCCCGCCCCATGCCCCCTTGTGACAGTTTGATGTCTCAGGCAGGGAACACTTTCTTCGATTAGGAACAAAAATCAATGTAATTTGCGGTGTGCAATCTTTTTACTGTCCCGATCAGTAGGTTTCACTCCATAGAGGGATTGCTTTGAATTATGCATTAGTTTTTTCAATTATATCTTAATTCTTTTTTTAGTCCGTGGATTAGAGGTGAATTGAAACATTGAGAGAGGCTCAAGTCTCCGTCAGTATCGATATGACAGGGGAAATAAAATTATATGTTATAATATAAAATTATATATTATATGTACTATGTTGTCAAGCAGCAGGGATAAAGCTCTTTTCCATCCTAGCGTCATTGGAAAACACACTCTACAATTAAGACAAGAAAATGCAATGGTTACCTCCGTCTCACTAACATCTGGGTCTCACTGCCCTCGCATCCCCCCTACCAATCATAGGTTGGTAGAGGAGTGAAAAATGTTTCCGCTGAGACTGTGATGCCTGACGATATTCACATTTTCATGGCTATTGATTGAACTCATTGAGTGAGAAAAAAAAAAAAAAGAAGGTGTTTAGTTCCAAGCATGTGGAGACCTCCCAAATTAGAACGTGATCCAACTGTGAGATCGTTGAGCTGTAATAATTTAATTTAAGCACGTAGAGATGCCCGTTCTAAAAGCACTCTAATCCCTGTTTCAATTTGTTGGCCTTAAAGGAGTTTGCAGTTACAGAGTTAGGCCACTGTTCACTTCAAATAGGACAGCAGAGCTGGAGCGAGGGGCCGGAGACGAGTCAGGCCGGTCTGAAAAAAGGTAATGTGCGCGGTGTAAGTGGCGAGGCCCAAACTCAGAGCTAGTGTGAAAATAATCTGCGGAGTCCTGTTACGGTGACTGATCATTTCAACCCACCCTTTCCAAAGCCCACAGGACAGGACAGGAAGAACCGCAAACATTAAATCTTCAAGTCACACTGAGGATTATTTAGGCAGCTCCACTTACGGGTAGAGACATTTTAAGCATGCGTCTTTTTTTGGCTATTCCCAAGGAATCGAGCCCCATTGTTGTAAAGTAAACACACAGATCGTAGTTCACGTCCCCATCCTCGCAGTATGAGATCTGGAGCCCCTCAGCCCTTTGCCGTGGGTTTGGACCATCCTTATCGCTGACTGTGGACGGGGGGGTTTTGTGCCGCAGTTCAGGATCCCATGCGTCACTCTTCTCCCCTGGACCCGTGCCACAGTGCAGCTGCTTCTCCTCGCCGGGTGAGTCTCCAGTCGGCCGATTTCAAACCGCTTTCATGTGAAAGCAGCCCGGGACGCTGTGGTTACTTGTTATTTTGGCACTGGAGACCCCCGGACCCTATCTCCACTTGAGCGGTTTGAGCTTAAGTTTAAACAAATGTGAAGGATCTTTTCAACTTTACTTCAGATGCCAAGAGGCCATCTGTTCTCCTACGTCTTACTTGAAGCTAATAAAGGCCAAAGAGAATGTCTTTGCTGGTTCTGCGAGCAGATAGTCAAGGTCTCTGGGCTTGATTGCTAAAGTGTTGAGGGCCGTCTCCTCCTACAGCGTCTTTACTCATACACACAAGGTAACTGTAGTCTGCAGACTTGAAATGAATAGGTCTCTGGGCACACCGCAGCGCCCGATAACCAAACCCAGGAGATTTGGGGTGGGACGGAACCCCCAGATGACCCGTGCTACAGGAACAGCGCACACACACGTGTCTCCCACATGTTGTGCCGCCGACAGAAAGAGAAGATCAGGGGTGTGGGCTTGTTAACGGGTAACCCCCAGAAAGAGAATGGGCCGTTTGTCCACAGCTTTGAAAGGTTGTGAAAACAAACAATTTTTTAAAAGAGCCTGATGTTAAACGTGTTTTAATGCAATGCATTAATATGAAGATGGCCAAAGTGAGTTGAATCGTTCTGGTACAAGGATTTTGCTTTTATATGCACGTAAAAATCATTTTCATTGCATTGAGCACATAGACGTTGAAACACAACGTAACTACAGATGACAGCAACAAAGATATCTAAATATCGTGACGTCAGCTGACTAAGCTGTCCTCCGTTCATTCATTTTGAAGGAGAATTTACTCTTAAGGAGCATATGCCCCTTACCTCTCTGGCCTTAACCCGTGTTGTGTGCTCTTTGTAACCCTCACGGTTTGAGTGCCTTTGAAATGTTTACAGAAAATTTTTCATGAGAGAAATATGTAATCCTTAGATGGTGTCAATTATTATTTAACAAGACATCGGTCTGAGAAGCGTACTTTTCTTAAGAACTGTAATTATATTGTGAAAAATTACTGCAAAACCAGGTCCATAGAAAAGCTTCTTATAACTTCGGCCTTTATTAGCTTACATAGTACATGAGGCTACGGTGTTCATGACAATAGCATTACTTCACCATGCAATCCATTGCTCAGCAAACACATTTTCCAAAGAACCAGCTTATCAAAGGCATAATTTCTAATACAGCATCCAGACATTCTAATGGCAGAATGTCTGGATGCTGAATTAAATAAAAGTAACATCAGAATTTCCGTTTCTTCTCTAAGTTGGGTGTAGATGATAATAAACAGGGCTGAATCATATTAAAGCATGCTAAATTACATTCGGCCTCCATTGGACCCCTTCTTCTGTTCCCTCTCAACATGCACAATTAAAGCAGCGCTGTATTTTAAACGCCTCTCTTTAAAGTATTGTGGTCTCCGTTAGGCCGACAACAACTTCTTAAGAAAGTGCCGCAAGACCTCGCGACTTACCCAACAACACAGCTGGCAACATCCGTTAAAAACCGTTCCTTCCACCAATGAAGCAAAGCAGATTCTTCAAAGGCGCAAAGGTGTTTGCATGCAAAGTTGCATTGTGTAGCTTCCGGCTCCTCGGTCAAACAGGATTAGCGTCCTGTGATGTCTGCAGGACACAAGGCGCTCATCCAGTCACACAGACCAGAGCTGTCATAGTCGGTGATACGACTCAAGTTAAAATGGTTCCTGTTGGACACCCTGAACACCCTCAGTGACCATTTTACATTACTGAGGCTTGTCATTTACAAGTTTGTTGTATAGCAGACGCTTATATCGAAAGCGATTACATTCCAGTTATAGATATGGGTATTTACGGAGGCAATTCAGGTTAAGTAATTTGCTCAAGGATACAGCCGCTGGGGTGGAACTTGAAACAGCCACCTTCTGTTTACGAGCCTGTCACCTTAACCAGTACACAACCGGCTGCCACCATGTCATATGGCCATGCTCAGTTCATAGCACCGTAGCCAAGTTTAGTCAAATAGTTCTCCCATTACATTTGATTGCCATCATTTGAGCCCACAACCACATAAACCCAGCTTCACATCCAAACAACTGTGAAAGCCCAGCTTCACAACACACAACTGCGTAAACCCAGCTTCATACTCACACACCCGGAAAACCCAGCCTTACATTTACACAACTGCGTAAACCCAGCTTCACATTCACACAACTGCGTAAAACCAGCTTCACACCTACACAATCACGTAAACCCAGCTTCACATTCACACAACTGCATAAAACCAGCTTCACACCTACACAACCACATAAACCCAGCTTCAGATTCACACAACTGCGTAAAACCAGCTTCACACCTACACAATCACGTAAACCTAGCTTCACATTCACACAACTGCGTAAAACCAGCTTCACACCTACACAATCACGTAAACCCAGCTTCACATTCACACAACTGCGTAAAACCAGCTTCACACCTACACAACCACGTAAACCCTGACCAATATGCACTAATGCAGCTTCACGTTCACATTCCAGCATGAACCCAGATTCACACACGGCATAAAGCCAGATCCTCACATCCGAAAAACCAAGATCGGGCGAGTTCCGGACAGAGGAGTTCAGCGTTGCGCTCCATATACTCTGAATCAAATGAAATTGGCTTGTGTTTGTTAAGGCATGTAATTTGACTGATGGAATGATACATGGTTGTGTTCCATAAAAAAGCCTGTTTGATTAGCAGTCGTTTGTGGTAGGCAAGCCATTGAGCCAAGAAGTCACTGAACCTCAAATTCACAGCAAGTCAATGAAGGTGCACATTTTTATCAGCTGAATTATTTACTTTGCACAAGGACATTACAAAATGAATGCCTTAAATAACACTCTATAAAAACAAAACTGTATTAATCAAAATCAAAACTGCCTTTTACTGTCTTTTGCACACTACAATTTTAGAATGCATAGTGTATAAAACATTTAATTGATTGGAACAGCAGTGCTTGGGGTTAAATCTGGCTGTGTGATCTAATACCTGTCATGGCTGCAGAAAAGACCTGTTGGAAGCGTCCTTTATATCAGGAGTGAAAACACAGACCGCAGAATATAATGGCAGTTAAGCTGTAACTAAAAGACTGGTTAAGGCTCTCCCGTGCCAGATCAGAGTCTCTCCCGAGTCAGAGCCTGTCCTGCATGTAACCACAGACTTCACTCTGCTTAGCTGTTAAGATCCAGGACAATCAATTTATAGCCTATGGAGGGTAATCATTCAGTTACAACGTGCACTTTGAGAAATAAATATATATATATAATTTGTGTGTGTGTGCGTGCGTGCGTGCATGCGTGTGTGTGTGTGTGTGTGTGTGCGCGCATGGGTGTTTATTTTTTCTACAGACAACTCAAAGTCAGTCTGCAGAGATGAATCATTCCTGTTTCTGAGAGTATTTTGAAGTCTGTCACCTTCTGCTTGCAATGGGTCTGCTCTGGCTGTTAACTCCTCAACTCGTCGCGTTCTCCCCCTACGCCAGCCACAGCTGTCGTGCTCCAGGTCCAGGTGAAGTTAATCTTCTCATTCCTGGGCCACGTCCCTTATAGACACCACTAGCACCTGGTTTTAAAGAGTTCCCCACAGATTTTAGACACAAAGGTGTGTTGTGAGATAAGGAGAAGGGCTGGCGTGAGTTTTTCGGGAAGAGCTGAATTTTGGATAACCCCCTACCCAGAATGCAAATGGTCTTCATTCCACCAAGACAGCTATTCCTACGGAATCTGTTAATCTTTTTCCCTTTCTTGAATTCTAATGATTCCCTTCTTGCTATGGCAGATTTTAAATGTATGTTGCCTGTTATGGTGAAAGACAGAACTATTTCATGGGTGAAAACCCCTCCTGTTCCAAGCTTGGACAGGAAAATCGGCATTTAGCTTTCCTTGTGGACATTTGCCCAGCAAATGAACTGCAGTGGTAGCACTGTTTTAAATTAAATTTTTAAAAAAAGAATTGTCTCGTTGGTTTTCCCCTCTTGAGATGCACTCATGTTGTAGCCTAATGTAATTTTAAAGCTCTGCAGATTCTATGAATGCAGGGTTTATGTATTTAGGATAATATGTCACTCTGCGAAGTGTTTTTTCCACCTAATTCAGGATTTTAAATCAGACTGTTCAGACTGTGAATCAGTTCCCCTCAGTCTCCCATTGTTCGCACGGATGACTGGGTGAAGTTGCGGTTAGTGTACCTGCATTGCCGGAGATGTGGTTTATGGGTAATTGGGGAGCACTACGTAATGCATACAGAAACTATCCACAAGACAATGGGAAATTCCCCTAATCGTAATGATTTTATTTTAAAGTGCTGTGATTACGCAGAAGTTCAAAAGGTCTCCAAAGGTGGATGTGATCTCACAAGGACGGTAAATATGAGAGAAAAATATTAATTATTTCCAGAGGCTACACACAGTAACTCGGCTGACATCGCACAGACTTGGAGTTATGGTTATTTAAGGGATCGGTATGAGTGCTCTGCTCTCGAGTGATATCAAACATAGCAGGGAAGATGTCAGCCTGGTGATATCTAATTTGATATGTAATTTCCTGATTATAAAGTCAAAATATTTTTTTACAGAGATCGTATTAGACAAAAAAACCCTACTTAGATATTATAAAATTAAAAAAATTAAAATCAAAATTTAATTACACCTGTGCATGGCTCATGGTTATTTGGCAAATAAGTTAGTGGCTCATATGGTTACCCCTCCCATCCCCCGGTCACCCCTGGCAACGGCAGGGTCACCTGTTACGGCAATGGGTCAGCTGTTATGACTTTGATCCTACACCAAGGAACCCAAGAACCAGGTATTACTGCTACAGTGTCCATACCGCGCTCTCAGTAAAGTATGATAAAGACTCGATTTATACACGTTTGTCAGAATAATCATACACGTCCCGCCTGTAAAGTGCACAGGCTGTTCTGGCGCCGGCTCCATAGCTCATCGGGCCTTGAGAACGTCCGTGGAGACGCGTCTGCTCACAGGCAGAGAGGAAACCAGGCGACGCAGAGGTGTCGGAGATGTCGGAGGGATCAAAGTCGTTCCCCGTCGCAGCCTACCCGGCGCTAATCTGCAACTTCTCAGGGCAGGGCATGAATGTCAGGTGCCTCACTTTGGCAGGAAGTCGACTTCTAACACATAGACCCTTTTTTTCTGGAAGTCAAGGGCCCTGGAATGTCTTCGGCTCCGTCGTTGTGCACCCCCCTCCCCCCAGCGTGAGATTTTGGTAACACTTCACATCAAGTGCCTCTAAATGCGGTGTATTTGCGTGGGAGTTACTGCGTGAGCATGTGTGTACTTGCTCATAATTTCGGAGTTATTATACTTTGTTACACTGTACTTAATAAGACCCATTGTGATCCATTCAGATACAATTGAGTCCCCAGATTTCGATGAAAGTGTTGGTCATTAAGAGACGCATAATAACACTGTAATTTAATACTAGTTCACACGTATTTATGCAGTAACTACTGTGTAAGTACACCGTATTCAGAGACAGTTAATGTGAAAGTGGCTTATATGCGCAAAAATCAGCTCCTCTATGTCATACTCAGATCAAGGCAGGGTAGTCAGGCTCTGAAATAGACATTTTTTTCATAATCCTTTATGAATATATTTGAAAACACAAATCATTTCAGTCCTGGGCCTTGGTTACTCCCGACCCCTCATTGTTTTTCCACCAAATAAAATAACGCACAAACAGGCCCAGCATTCCTCCAGAAAGCTCACGGGAGCCCACAGAGGCCCAAGCTTACTGCAGGGGCGGTAGGTGCTCCGAAACAAGGCCGGGGGTTTGAGGCTCTAAAACCTTTCAGCACATCGTGCAGTACTTTGGTGAATAACTGGATGTCGATTGCTATTCAAAAATGTGTCTGTAATGGCTCGCTCTGTATGATATGTGCTCGGTGGTTTCCTGCTTGGCTTCCTGGGTTTGGTCTTAAAAAGGTTAGGAAAAACCTAACGTAAAGGAACATGCATTCATCATCTTTAGGGTTCCCTGGGGTTGAGATACACTGGCCAAAGGCTGAACTGGATATTTCATACAGCAATTGTCTATTTCAAAACGACCTCGGTATGATTTAAAACTAGAGACAGATCTGCTCTGTTAAAGCGCTCTCGCTTGCTTATTCTGCGGATCGTTTTAAACTCTGGCTCTTCCAAACCGGCGTTGGTCTCACGTGTGTCTGGCCACCACCTCGGCACGGCGTGCCCTCGGAGTGAAGCGATCGCTTCTCTCTTTTCCCGATGTGAAAAATCTCTTGAAATGACATTAGGAAAAAAAGGAGGAAGAACTCCTTATGAGCCCCGAGCTCCAAAATATTTATTAAACGTCTACGTGGATGGCGGCTAAACAGAGCTTGGTGATCTTGGTGTCTTTTATAATGGCGCATAGCTGGGCCCTGTATTTACAGGTCCGGGTCCTGAGCCAGCACCTTGATCTATTCGGGAAGCTACCACAGTGTACCTGATAATTCATTATAATAAGATCTTCCCTGGCTATAAAAATGGTGCACTACCAGAGGGCGGCATCCACCTTGTCCGGCATTCTAAACATGCCACGGTGGGTGGGCACATCGCACTCGGCACTCTCCTGATCAGCCTGCCCTCGCCAGTGGTGCTCATGTATAGCGTTTGGACCAACAGGGTGACCAGAAGTCCAGATTAAACCGGGACAATCTGGATTTACAAGCATTTCTCCCGTGTCCCAACTGAAAAAGTACCTGGACACTCCTTGTGCCGATATTAAGACTGACAGGAAATTTTGGTCGCTGAAAAAACACGAAAAACTGATATTGTTACGTTGTGAAATATTCCATTTGCAATGCAGCAACCTCAGTGCATTGAAGCGCATCTCTGAGGCATCTTGCACACAGAATTTGAGCTTTTCATTGATTCAATGAAACCATTGCCTGTTATGTGTTACTTGATATTGACAAAATAGTCCTATCTATCGTCAATTGAATGAGTTGTATGTTTTGTTGAAGGTTTTGGATTTTCAAAACAAAATGCGGTACCCAATCCGTGTGTTTTCTATTAAGTCAACCCCCTCCCTTCCAATGACCGGGTCCCAATTTCTTATGCTTCTCATCTGGTCAACCTACTGACAGCACAGTGTGAAACTGACGTGTGTGCAGCCTTGTGGTTTGTCACATAGCAAAGCATTGATCTCTGATAATGTTACAGTGCTGCCGGTTTCAATAACGTCAGACAGATTGGCGAACAGAGAGAGTCAAGGTTTTTAAAGGGAAAAAAACCATTTCATTGTTTCTGGTGCTGAGCTGTGAATGATGCAAACAATGCACATATCCAGATTTTTCCAAATAAACAAACTGTTCCAGTCTCTTAAATCCATGAGGATTTTTGTGTAAGTAGGATTTTGTGAAATGGAGTCCAGCTTCTTAAGACATTTTTAGCACATTAAGAATTGCGGAGTGGTGTAAGTGACTAAAATCTGCTTCAGCCAAGTTGTTGCCTGGCAACTTCAAAAGAAGAGGAAGTGTTAGCAAATATAAATTGGATAAAATTGGGAGAAATTTACTTCACCCTATCCTCCATATGACACAAATCAGAGGGGTTCCGATCCTCTCCACACACACACACACACACACACACACACACACACACACACACACACACACACACACACACACACACACAC
>JAOYSI010002854.1:0-15652 GCA_025775065.1 Hiodon alosoides
TTTCTTACGTCTAGTAAGGATCCTAGCAGCTGCATTTTGAACAACTTGTAATGCATTTGTGGCTGTGTTTGAGCCACAGACCAAATGTACTAGACCAAATAATTGTTTATTTATAATGAGCAAACATATGAAATGTGATTGTAAATATTTAGGCCAAAGACAGGTATATAATAAAGATACAACATGGGACTGTTAACGTTGGTGTTGGGCGAGCCAAAATCCCAGTAATATAACAAACAACATTTTAAAAGAGGGCAAAGCAACATGTTCTGCTAACCCACTTTCGGTGTCTGCTCTGGGGCTGTTTATGCCCCGGCGTGGACCATGGGGACTGGGGAATGGCTTGCAAAGACACACCAGGGCTCCCAGATGTTTCTGCAATATTGATTTGCTTCCACGCTTTTAATATGTAGGCAGGGCTGAGTGAACTGACAAACCTAAACAGAAAATGTTTTATTCATATGCTCATGCACTAACGTTAACACGTGGACACTTTGGGGGATGAACTCATTAATTAATCAAAGGGCGATGGCAGCCGGGGAAGCCCCCCCTTCCTGGAGCGTTGAAGTAATCGGCAGACTGCATTGTGTGGAGGTGTGAATTGCACTGGTGGTAACCAGGCCAATTTTGACGCTGACCAGGCTTTGTAGGGATGACGTTTGCTCATAGAGATTTAAAACATTTATTTCCCTGTTTCTTTATTCATGCTTCTCTGTATTTACTGGGCTGTGGACTAACCTGACCCAATTCACCACATCGCGCTTTGGCCAAGAGGACGAATTCCACCAGTCAAGTTTGTTTAAGACAGCGCTGTCAGAGTCGTAACAATCAGCATTCCTACAGAGAAAATGAGCAAATGGGAAAATTATAAAATGGGAAAAATTATTCCTGAGTGGGTGAAGTGGACACAATGGAGTTTGCTAAACAAAACTGAAACCAAACTGATTTTGGATTTAGTTTAAATAATGGCATCATCAGGCCATGTCATTGTCCTAAAGCACACATTTTAAACAGAACTCAACAGGGAAACTAATTAACCAAATAAATGTTGCACGCTACATGTCTGTTTTCACCACCTAAATATGCAGAGCAGACCGTGTGTGGTGAACGAGTTCATAGCGGGGTGGGGGGAGGGCAAGGGCGGGGGGGCACACTTGGGCTACCCCGGAAGCTGTGGAACATTGGGTCTAGGTGTTGTTAAAACAATGTATAGAGATGTGTGGCGTGTATGTGGTGTGTGGTGTATATGTGAGAGGGGAGTGGTGTTTGTTGTTTGTGTGCGTGGGAGACACATAACTGCCCAGTCGATCCCACTGAAGGCCTCACGTAACGGCCAAGTTGTTCCTACTTAAGACTGTGGTTCTGGTCGAAGCCGGTTAGAAGCTCCCTCTATCATCATCGTAGGATTGCGGATCATACGCTGTACGCTGAGCGGTGCAACAACTCCCTTAGCTGACCCCAGTAGATCCCACTGAAGGCCTAGCCATCCTCAGTAGATCCCTCGGAAGGACTAGCTGTTCCCAGTAGATCCCTCTGAAGGTTTCCTAAGCTGTTCCTCAGGGCTTCCGTGGTGAGTCACCTGGACAAGATAAAAGGATTGATTTAGACTGTGTCAATGACATGTTTTTACTGAGACTGTCGCCCGGACTGGATGCAGTCCCACAGAGAGAACCTCTTCCATCAACAAGTTCCATGAACTTGTATAGGAAACAGTTACATAATCCCCTAAATGAGTCCACAGAACACTTTGAAATCAGACAATTGGCAGATGCACAGTCCCCAATCACAGACTGTTTTCATCTGACCATCTTCATACAATGACTTTACATTGTTCAGATTCTTATCTAGAGCAACACACTTTTAATTTTTAATGAGGCAATTTTGACAAAAGGGCTGTAGATTTGAACAGAAAAAATGTATAAGCCATCGTAGTGTGGGGGAGCACCAACTTAGCGTTCACGGTAGCGGCGACTTAGCGGGCACAGTAGCGGCGACTTAGCGGGCAAGGTAGCAGCGACTTAGAGCTCACTGTAGCGTCGACTTAGCGGGCATGGTAGCGCCAGCTTGGGGTGTAAGGGGAGCGCCAGTTTAGGGAGCACGGTAGCGCCGACTTAGCTGGCACGGTAGCGTCGACTTAGTGGGCATGGTAGTGCCAACTTGGGATGCAAGGGAAGTGCCGATTTAGGAAGCACGGTAGTGCCGACTTAGCTGGCACGGTAGTGCCGACTTAGCTGGCACGGTAGCGTCGACTTAGCGGGCATGGTAGCGCCAGCTTGGGGTGCAAAGGGAGCGCCGATTTAGGAAGCAGGGGAGCGTTAATTAAGTGAGCAGGGGAGAGCAGGCTCAACGAGCAGGGGAGCGCTAATGAGTGCTATGTAGGATGGGCTATAGCTTCCTTCCCTTGTCAGTGCAAGTGAAGTGAAGACAAATGGCTAACTGTATGCAGGCTGTATGTCAAAGGGAGTGCTGTGACAGACACCGTGGGAGGAGTAGAGTTAGTCACTAAAAAACATGGTTTCCTCTGTCATGGATAATGGTGATTATTTTAGGTCCAGGCATTAGAATCACACCTGTGAAAATGCCATACTAACAGTCATTGATATTAAAATGAACACCACATACACAAAAGCATCTTGGATTTAAAATTGATCAATTAAATAGGACCATTTTAGAAAAGAAAAACAAACTATTCTGAATATTATATAACAACATAAGAGTGATTCTTTTAAATCCACAGAGACATCAGAAGCAAGATAGAAAGGAAAAATAGCTTATTTGAGATAGGGACTGTACTGGTTTTAGAAGAGGCAAGCATTTGTAATACAAAGATGACTAGCAAATAGTTTCCTTAAAGAACATTCTTCTACATTAACCAGGGCACATGCCACCATTAGCGTGTTCAACAATAAACTAAAGAAAATAAAGAAAATAATCAACCTACAACCTTTTGGAAACTCTGGTTCGGCTAATATCACAAAAGAGAACATGCTTTAGCTCTGCGTTAGTAGCTGGTATCTATTGCACTGACAACCTAATAAAAGAAAGATTGGAGAGAAATTTAACTGGCATCAGCTGACACCCACACACAAGAACAAGGCGTGGGGTTTGGTTTTTAAGCCATATGCGACTGTGGCATTGCCAAGAACAGACCATCTCAGATCAAACGAAAGATACTCAGGCTTTTTCAGGCCATGCGTTGTCAGAGCTTCTTATTTAAATTATTTTTTGTTGTCCTTCACTTGTTTTGAAAGATAGCAGTCAAGAGAACAGGAGCTATCCCCTCCCCCCAAACTACACCGAACCTTAAGCTTTTCCAATAAGCCTTGAGTAACACGGGGGAACGCAATGCTACCCATAGCCAGAGCAATGGGAGCCAGTGCTTTTACAGAGAGTCAGGATAATTACGGTGGTCAGAAGACAGTCTTTCAGTAATGACATATGGAGCATTAAACCAAGCATGGTAACAAAGCTACAGGCTGGAGAAACCACCGGACCAACGTTGGGGCATGGAACAAGGGGATGGAAATCAAAGGCCTAAGTGATAAGAAGCTTAGGAGGGCAATAGACTGCTGGTTCAAGTCTCCATCCCCCCACCCCGACCCCAGCTGTTCTATTCTTCAGCATGCTACTTAACCTGAAAGAAAGCAGCCTGAAGTAAAGGTTCCACACGTGCTATAGTTTGACACAGGCCACAGCCTGAAGTAAAGGTTCCACCGCTCTATAGTTTGACACAGACGGCAGCCTGAAGTAAAGGTTCCGCCACTCTATAGTTTGACAGAGGATGCAGCCTGAAGTAAAGGTTCCACCCGTGCAATAGTTTGACACAGGCTGCAGTCTGAATAAAAGGTTCCGCTTTGCTATAGTTTGACACAGGCTACAGTCTGAATAAAAGGTTTCGCTTTGCTATAGTTTGACACAGGCTGCAGTCTGAATAAAAGGTTCCGCTTTGCTATATTTTGACACAGGCTGCAAGTGAAGGTTCCTGATGGCGCACCAGCAATGAGCTTGAATAAACAAAGATGGAAGAGATCAGTGAAAGTGAAAAAAAAAAATAATAATAACTTTTTGGATGGTCTTTCTCAACGATAACCAAGAGGCAGGTTTTCAACTGGCAGACTCCACTAAGGATAATTACAAAAAAAACATTTAAATAGCTAATTTCGATCAAAAGCAGTTTCCATGGCAACACTTTTGGCCCTTCCATCACAGGGAAAGAAAAATAAACCCTAGCACCTACATTATTCATTTCATGTTCTCTACCACGATCTGTTATGTGCACTTTAAAATCTGTCTAAATGTGGTCCGTCCACATTAGCTGTGAGATTCCACCTTAGCAGACTACCCCTCTGATCCAATCCGTTCTCAGTCTAAACCTCACATGACCCACTCTGACTGCTGTTAGCATTTTCACCTTCAGCCCGGAAAGACTTGCACTTCCCAGCAGAGATACAGTGGGTTTCAAGTACTGCGTTTTTGCTTCTGCACTTGCCCTTTTCAAGGATTAAAAAAATCCTGAAGGGAACGGTCCTCTGCAAGAGACGAATACGTGTGTCAGCCACATGTGTATTTGTAGGCTCTAACTCATCATCCTAGAGAGGTCACCCCCAAAACCAGCCACAAAGCATTCCCCACACTGGACAGGAAGTGTCAAACATCAGCACCTGTCTATGGAGTAGATGGTGGGGCCCTCCAGCTATAGAGTCTTTACAGTGACTCCATTCGCAATCCACAGAAGGATGCCTAGCAGGTGGTGTATAAAAACCTGACCTTTGTTAGAGACACCTACCCAGCTGCCGACAATCATTGTATGATTGCAATGATCACCAAGCCGTTTGTGCTGTCACTCAGTGTAGCGTCAGTCACCTCACTGCTTGTGCTGTCACTCAGTGTAGTGTCAGTCACCTCATTGTTTGTGCTGTCACTCAGTGTAGTGTCAGTCACCTCGCTGCTTGGTGAACAATAGACACAGTTGCTGTTAACTAAAAAAAACATTTACAACTGAATACTAACATTTATCACAGAACAAAAACTCAATTTGGGAGACAAAACAAGATTAAAAGAACTAAAAACAGCATTTTGGACCTGTGCCGTGGCTTCTAAACTAAAGATTGTTCTTTAGTTGGACAGCATTGTTAAAGATGCTTTTGTTGTTTGCCAAAATTGTTTTATTTTATTAGGAACAAAAAACTTTTGGTGTATCCCAGCGTGAGAACCAACGTCAAAGCAGACAATTGCATTTTGACAAACACTGAAGCATGAAACAGCGTAAAACCCAATTACAGATGTGTCGGCAATTTTGAACAGGACATTTTAACAGTGCGTCTGTCATTCAAACATATCGAATGCGGGATTTTCCATCGTGAGTGAAATTTGGATCGGGCCGAGTGTCGAGCTTATGCCCGTGCACCAGACTCAGCTGGTTGTCCATTGGGGACTCTTATTTCCATTCCCAGCCATCTACTATGGTTTTACACAACGCTGACAGGAACACTCGCATAATGCAAATTTAACCCAGTTATATTTTGTGAAAACAGGTGTTACATCTAGAGGGGCGGGGCTCATACACTTGTAGGGCTAAGAGGCCTAGTAATTTCAGAGGGATTCGTTGATCCTTCCATCTTCACCAAAACTTAAAAATCTCTGGGGGAAAATACTTTGAAAATTGATTCTTTTTGAAAATCTGATTTACCGTTGCAGCTCAGCCTTATGGAAACCAATATTAGGAAACTATTGAACCGCTCGTTTTAAGAAGAAACCTTTCCAAAACAGCTGGAATTTTAATCTGATGAACCTTGTCTGTCATTGTCAGTAAGCACTGTCCCCAAATACCCATTTCCTCAAGTTGCTCGATATCAATATAATTTCCTAAATGGACACAGTGTCAAGGCCAGTTCTTTCATGTGCACTGAACTGGGTTTTATCGGACCAATTGGTACAGAAACACCCGAGCATTAACCAAATACAAGCAAGTTGTGAGTGTTCAAATGAAAAAACAACGTGTTCCACTATTATCAATAAATCTAATTTGTATTTCATACAGTGCATTTAACAAACAGACTGTCACAAAGCGGAGAACAGATGGCATAGCACTTCTTTAACATTGTCATATGAATCACACACACTTTAAACACACTTTTTGGCTGGTCTGCTAGATGTGTCAGGTAGCTCACTTTATGAACATTTCACAAAGAATGCGATGCTGAGGCCCGAGTGGGAAACAGAATTTTGGAAGAACTACATGTCAAATTCAGGGAGAGGACTCCAGCAAATGTGCGGATCTGTGCAAGAACACAAACACACACACACACACACACACACTCTCGACAGCTAAACCTTAGTTGTTTTCTCATAAACAGAGGAAGGGAATATTTTTATTATTATCATTTTATCCAAGAGGAATGTTAGAAAAGAAACAAACAGAAGCAATGATACATAATTCATAGGAACTATCCATTTCCATTCCTCAAACCCTGTGTCTCTGTAGTGCGAGGATCAGTATCCTGTATAATGATGTCTATTGGTAGGGAGGACAGTGAAACAAACATCCGCTTCAGAGGGGAACTGCATCGCCCTTGCAACAGACGGTCAAATGTGGCTGGCCCTCGTCATGTGGCTGACACCACATCACAGCCACGTGATCACACTACTGGTCTTGCTAAGGCTGTATATTTTCAGAATTACTGTTGTCACAGTAAAGCATCAAGGCTAAACAAACACATAAAAAGGATCTAAAGGGGTCATGAAGATAAAGACTTCATGACCAAAGCCCAAACTATGCATTAAACCGTGATGAAGCAGGAGGAGACAGACTCTCCGAATGCCGACTTGAAGGAAACCTGCTGCGTTTTTTTGAGGTCGGCCGTAATTGGTCAGCGATTGCACCCGACAAGTCTGCCCACACTTTGCCAATATACTAGAGAGATGAGAAAGACCTGTTTAGAAACATCAGTTTTGGCATAAATTTTTCTTAAATATGGCATCATATATAATTTACTGACCCAGATTTTCACATTCTTTTCATCCCCCGAAGTGTCATGGGGGTAATTTCTATTTCTAACCACGATTTCTACCAGGGCAGTTTATCTCCACCACTAGCAACAGGCCTGTTTCTAGATCTCCATTAGTTGACATTATGTATGAAAGGAGACATCATTAAAGGCTATTTCCTTCACTCAGTAAATAGTCTGCACATTTTTGCTAAAATGCTAATTTTTCTTCTTAGTGCATAGCACGATGAGTGAAAACGCTCAGCCGATGAAAGGGACTCTGGGCTAGTGGGGGCTAGTTCAGGCAACACGGCACGCTCCTGCGTCTAAATGGCACCCATCCTCGGCTAATTTTCAGATTCGCAAAGGTCACTCATAACACCTATACTGATGTAACTCCTAATGTGCCGTATAAAGTTGTAGTAGGACATTGCGATACTACAGCAGAAATGACCAAAAATTACACAAAGAACATATAATAAATAAATCACACAACAACAAGTAATAAATACATACAGGACACGGTGGAATTATACGGTGGAAGTGCAAATGAACAGTGCAAAAAAACAGTGCAAAAAAAAAAGAGAGCAGAGTGCAGAGCTGGTAAATGCTTCCTGGCTCACAGTGCAACATTGTGAAGTCTGATGGCTGATGGCAGGATGGACTTCCGATAGCGCTCATTCCGACACCGTGGGGTGATCAGCTAAAGGAGCTCCGCATTTCCACCACTATGTCATGGAGGGGGTGGGAGGCATTGTCCATAATGGCCTGCAGTTTGGACAGTGCCCTTGCCTCTGCGACCTCCCCCAGGGTGCCAAGCTTAAACCCAAGCACAGAGCCGGCCTTCCTGATCAGTTTGTAATCCTGTTAGCGTCCCCTGCCATGATGCTGGCGCCCCAGCACACCACAGCATAGAAAATGGCACTCGTGACTACAGACTGGTAGAAAGTGTGCAGTAGCGAGCTGTACACATCAAAGGACCGGAGCCGCCTCAGGAAGTAAAGCCTGCTCTGTCCCTTCTTATACAGGGCCATGGTGTTCACCACCTACTCCAGCCTGTTGTCCAAGTGGACTCCCAAGTATTTGTAGGTCTCGACCATCTCAAGATCCATCCTCTGGATGTAGACAGGGATCGAGGGGGCCCAAGTCCTCTGGAAGTCCATCACCATCTGCCTCGTCTTAGTGATGTTGAGCATTCATTAGTTACAATTAGTAATGCAGTCTTTAAGGGGTCCACAAAGGTACTGACTAAGGGCCTGAGGTGCAAGAGGACTAGCCGCTCCAGGGTCTTCATGACAGGGTCTTCTGGGATGTTAGAGCAACCAGCCCGTAGTCATGGGTATCCCCTCTTGGGGACTGATCACCCAGACAAAAAACTTCCTCATCCGGACAGCTGCATATTCCAACCATGAAATACAACTGTCAATGTCCTCTCCATAGAACTCACTGAAAACATCCCAGTCTGTAGTCCCAAAACAGTCCTGTAGGACATCATTGTCCTCCTGTGACCATCTCCTCAGTGTCCTGCTTTTCACAGGTAGCTGCTGTACCCTTGGTAGGTAGAGGTGCACCAGATTATGGTCCGATCTTCCCAGTGGTGGAAGTGCTGAGGAACTGTATGCATCCTTGATGTTTGCATACAGCAAGTCCAAAGTCTTATTATTCCTGGTTGGGCACTTTGTTTGAAGGTAGGGAGAGATGAGGAAAGGGTGGCATGGTTGAAGTCCCCAGAGATGAAAACTAATGCATCCGGGTTTTGTGTTTGAAGGCGATCGCCGAGTGGACGACGTCACACGCCTTGATTGCATCGACAGACGACGGGATGTAAACAACAACCGCAATGGCAGCTGTGAACTCCCGGGGAAGATTGGGGCGCAGGCTGATGGCTAAAAGTTCAATATCAGGGCTACAGAAGCGATCCTTCACAGTAGTGTGTCCAGGATGGCACCACTTGTTGTTAACGAGCAGAGCAAGCCCCCCTCCCTTAAGCTTACTGCTCGCTCCAGTGTCTCTGTCAGCCCATACTGTCCTGAAGCCATCAACAGTAGCGTTTGTATCAGGGATGTCATCGTGCAGCCAAGTCTCCGTGAAGCACATAATACTGCACTCCTGATACAATCTCTGGTTTCTGGCTAGTGCCTCAAGCTCCTACACCTTGTTGGCTAGGGATCTCACCTTTCCCATGATGACGGAGGGTAGGAAAGGCTTATATTTCCTTCTCCTAGCTCTCAGCTTCGCCCCAGCCCTACATCCTTGGCGTCTCTTTCGCAGCTCCTTCGGGTTATTACTTCTGTCCCCCGGGAGCAGCTCAGATGGCGATTCCGAAATAAAAAGTGATCCAACGATCACCCAGACAAAAAACTCCAACCAAGAAATACAACAACTTGCTTAGATTGAAAGACAATAAACACAAGAAAAATGAAACAAACAATAACAAAGTTTGGAAGCTGCTGCAGCAGGCTGCCGTTCATACGGCGCCAGGAAGTAGAGAAGGACCATAAACTTTCAAAACGCTGGTCTTTGCATTTGTCCATGGACTTGCGTGGAAGTGGGCACGGACTAAGCAATTTTTACAATTTTATCCTTCTGAATGACATGAGCTAAATCTCGACCATACGGCTCAGTCTGCACTTAGTTGAGCACCTTTACTGACCGATCCTTTCTGAGGCCATTTGGGTGAGACATTTTACCACGATCATATGATTGAAATAAAAACTCTCTGCAGCAATACCTGCAAGACAAAATAAGGCATAGCACCTGAAATATTATCCCATATATCCATACACCCAAGGCATGTGTTGGGGATTCCTTGACTATGAGGAATCAATGAACGCATCGCTCAGCTCATACCAAAACAGCCACGTTCTTGTTGCTGTTGGACACGATGTGATTCACATACAACATTTAAATGAAAGTAAGATATCAGTCATTAAAAACTACACTGCATGAAGCTTGATCATGGAAATGCACTCCCTGCACTCATTTAACTTTACACTACCATCGCTCAGTGTGAGAGAAAGGTTCTGAAGCTGTACCCCAATGTTCAACCCCCAAGCTGTTGAGCATCTGAACAATTGGTGATGTCACAATGGACGATGTCACACAATGAGGTAAGCAGCTTTGGCCGGCTCCACTCAGCCTGATGTAATGTTGGGGGTTTGGTCATCTGAGGGAATTTGAATGTGATAAAGCCCAGCTGAGTAATAGAAACTAAAAGATGGGATCCCAGCTGGGCGTGGATCTCATTTACATCCGACTGCTGAGAGAAGCTGAAGCAACCAGTCACCCGCCCCCCACAAGCAGGCCATCAAAAGCCAGAGCTCATCAAAATGCAGGGTAAATGAGGGGCTTTTTAAAAAGAGCATTAGCATGATTTGTCTTTGAGAGAAGATTGAAAAGATTTGTTTTGGGTTATTTCATCACCAAATCTTGAGGTCTGGGCCTCAATCAGTGTGAGTATGTCAGTAGACCATGAGTGCCCTTCAACAGCAGAACCCCTCCACCCCCCGCTTCCCACAATGCACCTAAGCTGGGCAAGCACAAGTCCAGGCATTTAACCTCTACTCAAACTTCTTCCCATGTGACCTACACATCTGGGTTAAGGGAAAGATTGGGCATTTTTTTGATGACCCCTTTTCTTGTGGAAATCAGGACATGAGTACATGCAGGAGACAACGGCATTTCGAGTACTGACAACTTCCTTTAAGAACCTCCCCCATCCTATTTCTCAGGTGTTTTAAATAGGCAACTGGACAACAACAAAAAAATTATAGTCCCATATTTTTTAAATATTCAGGACTGTAATGCATTTGCCCAAAAAAGGCTTAAGTAGTTTGTTTTGTGATATGAATCTTCATTCTTGCTGTTACTAGTGGAGATATCGATTCATTAAGTAAACTCAAGTGGTGCGAAGAGGGTATTTTCTTCTTCTTTTTCTTTTATAAAGACCAAGCTCAAGATAGCAATGGACCTCTCCATCCATCTCCACACCCTTAGGCTTTCTCAGAGATAAAAATAGGGTGCTCAAAAGGCTCGCCCATTTTTCATTGCACCCTGGTTTTCCACAAACCAGACTTTCCACAAACTAGCCCACATACACACATATATAAACAGGAAAGTGAATACTTAAGAAATGCAGTTGAGATTAAGCCTGATGGGAACCACGTTTTGCACGTATCCCTAACAGGTTCATTTGAACGCAGTAAATTAAACTGGGTGCACTATAAATCCCTGGGGCTGCAAGAACTAACAGCTTCCAGGAGTGAGCGTACAGGATCAGCAGTAACTGCTGTTGAGCCGCTAGGTTTGCTCGGCGCTAGCTTTAAGACTCTGCTTCTGCCATGTAACTCCACATGCACCACAAGCTTTCTACAAGTTTTTGGAGTGTGTCGGTTCGAATTTTTGCCCATTCTTCCAGAAGAGCATTTATGAGGTCAGGTTCTGATGTTGGACGAGAGGGCCTGGCTCGCAATCTCTGTTCTAGTTCATCCCAAACCCGCACAGTAGTTCATCTAGTTCATCCCCTGACCTCAACCCTATCTAACACCTTTGGGATGAACTAGAATGGAGATTGTGAGCCAGGCTCTCTGTCCAGCCAGTGTCTGACCTCACAAATGCTCTTCTGGAAGAATGGGCAAAAATTCCAACAGACACGCTCCAAAATCTTGTAGAAAGCCTTCCCAGAAGATCAATGGCTTGCATAATCAATGCGTTTAGTTCTCAATGAATGAAGACTGAGGTCAGAGACACAGTTCATCCCGAGACGGGCCATGGTATTCAGCCAGTGATAAGGCAAGTCGTGCTGGGTGAGAGTGACTGCCACACAGAAACCAATCTATAGAATATTTAACAGAGCTTTTGAGAGTAGAACAGATTTCCTGATTAAGTATACAAAAAGACCAGAAATAAAACTGTAAATGTAAAAATGTCAGAAAAGCCTGCTAAGCAGAGTGGGTTTCAGCAACTTTTTATCAACGGCTGGAAGAACTTCCAAAGATTGTATTGGTTTTCCTTCCACTGAGACTCTTAATCGATATATTGGATACATTTTAATGCTAAATTATTTATTTTTTATTTATTTAAAGTGCCATCAAGAAAACCAGGGAAATTTGTAGGATCTTGGCTTGCCAGGAACAGGGTAACTGAACATCTGAATGACATGAATATGACATCTTTTATAGTCAACCATTCAACAGCTTCCCTTCATCTCTCCAACAGCACCCCCTTACCCCTCATCCCTCCAATAGCACCCCTCACCCCATCAACAGCTCCACTTCACCACTCCAGTTCAACAGTTCTCCACTTCCCAGCGAATCCTGCCTTACTACCCAATTCTAGCTTTTGAGAAAATTGCATCATTAGTGGTAGGTTTGCATGAAGCTACGTCCCAAATACTGCAGCTTCGGTATAAATCAGTCTATATCACAATCAGGTTTAACTACTGAGATCAGGCTTTGGAAACAATTAAACACATCTCCATCGCTAAATCTTAGGCTTGGGATTCCCTCTGAACCGTTTACTTACCAGGCTCTGTGAATGTTCTGCAATGTCTATTTATATCCATCAGTAATCTGGCCACGCAGCGCATGAACCTGCCTTACATTAAACAAGGCAGTGAACACAAACACCAGCGAGACGTCTGCACCAACTCAATTCACAGCTATAAATACCAGAACGTACTCCCTTTATTCACCCTTCAGCTTCCTACCCCCCACATTGACCATTTATTATTATTATTATTATGTAAAGCTCGGAATATATATGAGGTTAGGTAGACAGCATTTTCCATGAATTGTGTACAAAAGCACACCTGTTCAGTTCTAACCTCTGTGTCATTTCGTGTAAACACTGTTAGGTGTGTGGATATGTGCTCCTTCTGTACCAGGAGTTTCAGTAGGAGTGAGCCTTGTAAATTATTTGGTACTAATAGGGAAACTAAGGAGTTTCAGTGCCTTATATAGGCTGATGTACATAGCGGAGGAAATGTTTCTGTTTCCTCATGGCCAGAAGAGTGTTACCCTTAATACTACATGCCTGCGTTGCAGTGATTAATGACTGAAGTTATTCCTGCAATGACATGCCCTCACACACTGAAGCCAGCCCAGGCCACGACTACAGTGATGTTACCCAGGACTCCACATGGCCGGGGGTTTGGGGGGTGACTTAAAGCTTCATCGCCTCCATATGAACTTGGATACATTCCACTTTAATCCGTTTCATCTTGGCAGAGCTAGGGCCCTTCCCAAACCCAATTGAACCACACAAAAACCACACTGAGCAGAACCACTCAAACACAGGTTCATGTTCATGAAAAGTGATGACAAACGTGAGATGTCACAGAGCAGGAGAATTGCGAGGCATAAGACACTGCCAGGACAAAGCAAAGGACAGCTTGTGCTGGGAGAAGAAAGGGAGTCAGGAGCTGGAGAATGAGAGGACGAAGAGAGGGTGGGGGTTCAGCCTCACTGGACCATTTCTTTTAGTACTGTTTTGAGCCTTTTGTTTACCCAATTGACTATAGCACCCATTCTAAACCCTAAACGGGGTTCCCTATTCACCTTCACGCTCTCTACTGCATGGATAATTCGAGTTTAGATGGAGCTGCACAGTTCTTTGGAGGATGATTACAGACATGACTGCAGTGAGAACCACAGAAGGTTACTGAAGAACAGCACAGCCTAGACAGCAGGGGATGCACCTCGGGCCCTCCATGCAAGGGGCATAGACAGCAGAGGGTGCCCCTCGGGGCCCCCGATCAAGAGACATAGACAGCAGGGGCTGCACCTTGGGCCCTCTGATCAAGAGACACTGACATCAGCCACAGTGCCCAGTTCTTTGGGCCCTCAGATCAAGAGGCACAGACAGCAGGGGCAGCACCTCGGTCCCTCTGATCAAGAGATGACAGTCCCAGTCACACTCCACATATGCGCAGTCCCAGTCTCAATCCTATACACGCCGTCCCAGTCACACCCCTATACACACCATCCCAGTCACACTCCACATACACGCCATTCCAGTCATGCTCCGCATACCCGGTGTCCCAGTCACACTCCGCATACGCGCTGTCCCAGTTACACTACACATACGCGCCATCCCAGTCATACCCTTAGCGCAAATTTGCCTGACGGTGGTGCAGACAGAGCCAATGCCCAGTTGCATGGCAGGATAAAGGCCGACACACAGAGGAAACAATCCCCCTCATGACTGCCAAGTTTGTTTCTTTGGCTAGAAGTGGCTCCCACTCAGGCTTGACCTACAGCAGCTAGGGAGACAGTAGGACCTTCCCCTGGAGAGGGTAGTCAATGAGTATATCAATAACATCCAGAGGTTTTCCAGAGTTGCTGCAAACATTGTTTGGCCTGCAACCAAGGACTTATTTTTATTTGCTGAAATAATACATATAATATACTTTTAATGTGCCCACTAATCCAGCTTGACTGGGGTTTTTGACAAATAAATAAGATGTTACAACCAAAGTTCAAACATGGTATTGTTGTTGTTGATCATAAGCATTCTCCACTCTCAAACTCTCAGAGTTCAATTGTAGTTTCTGAAGTAAGGCTCCAGACAAGGTAATAAATTGCGTAACTTGTAATTATCCTCAAGAGAAGCATATGATTTCAAACTTAGAGATTCAGAGTTCAGAATAGTCAGTGAAAAAAACGTGATTACGCTCGTCGCCACTAAATCGTAACATATAGCCTACCTATAGCAGGTTCGGAAGTCAACAGGCTGAGAGAAGGTGAAGTGTGGATCAACGGTTATGTAAGAAGGTAAAAAAAAATCATAAAATTGAAATAAAATTTTAAAAACACACAAACACTTGGACACCTATTTTTCGACACACAAATAACAAACCAAAATTAAACAAAGTATTAAACCAAACGTAGAGTTCTATCAATTTGCGAGAGGAAGGCTAAACGGATGCCTTAAAGGAAACGCAGGTAATTTCGTCGATCAACGTGCCAACCATGTCAACCTTACCGATTTAAAAGCGAATCTATATATTTTATAGACAGTGATTGCAAAAACTGGATAGCATAACATTAATTTATTTGGGCCAAAACCAAAACATGCAGAAAATGCATCATGCCCTGATGAAAGTAAGGGCAATGTGTAGCTATGAGGGAAAGAAATAAGTTGGGGTTTGAATGTATATGCCCCCTGAGAAATAAATCTCTAGCCTGTAATCACTGATACAAAGTTAAAACGCCCACTTAATTGTACTTTTTTTGCAGGAAAATCCCTTGGCAGCGTAGACAAAGGACACGAACACGAACAGAGTTAGAATTCTTTAGACTTCTTCATGTCTTGCTTTTCCAGCCATCTCTATTATTGCATTTCTTTATCCACTGAACTGAACCATACAGCCGCAATGTCGGCTGGGCCTCAGCAGGCCGAATGAGACTTCTACTGCACACTGGGCCTCAGCGGGTCGAACGAGACTCCATCTGCACACTGCCACAGATGTCTCCCAGTAAAAACGAATAAACAGGTCAAAACCACGAGCAATCAGACTAGACTAAACGCTCAGAAATGCTATCATAAAATGAGGTAAGACTTTGCACTGACTATGAGAACAAACTGAATATATACAGTGGCAAGAAAAAGTATGTGAACCTTTTGGAATTTCATGGTTTTCTGCATAAAATTGTCATAAAATGTGA
>JAOYSI010002856.1:0-15650 GCA_025775065.1 Hiodon alosoides
ACTTACAGGACTTAAAGGATCTGCTGCTAACGTCTTGGTGCCAGATACCACAGCACACCTTCAGAGGTCTAGTGGAGACCATGCCTCGACGGGTCAGAGCTGTTTTGGCGGCAAAAGCGGGACCTACACAATATTAGGCAGGTGGTCATAATGTTATGGCTGATCGGTGTATATATGTGTAGCAAACCAATGTATATGCTTATTAAACCAAACCAATATATGCTCCAGTTAAACAATGCATATACTAAACCAATAGATGCCCAATGTATGTAGTATAGATTTTTTTTTTTCATGAATGGCCCCCTACAGAAAGTAGTCTTGTTACTTGCTGCATAATTGAATTATAACAAACATTCACCTTGAACCACATTGTTAGTGCTTTATTAAAAAGCAGAGCGCCAGAATATGCCTTACATTATGAAAAAGTATTAACTTACTTAGCAGGTTTGACTGTCGAGCAAGATGCACAAGTTGTTTCCAGTTACACATCATCCATTTGTCCCAATGGACATTAAATAGATAAGTTCAGATTACGTACCTTGCCCAGACATACAGAACTATTTTCTTTCCTTGGTTTTGTTGGCTAGTACCTAAAAAAAATTTATTAGTTCAATATGCTGTATATTTTAAAAGGAGTTGATCCCATTTTTAAAATTTGTTTCGTGACATTATTCTGCAATTTTATGATTTAGATTTTTTTTTAATCAGTTTGTTTTATTAAGAGCAGTTGTACTGTATAAAACACTCCCAGTTAAAAAGGTCAGTTGGAAGGCATGTGGATGAGGATAGCTAGAGCAGAATAAAAGAGATGGCCAGCAGTATCTACTGTGTTTAATACAGGGCAGCTCTTATGCCAAGACAGAGTTCTAAGTGATTAAGTCTGACACAAAGTATTTTAAATGAATGTAACAATAGCTAAAAACTATTTTTTTTTTTTTTAATTAAAAAGAGAACTAAAACAGACTTATCAGGAGTCTTTTTCCTGAACTTTCGTTCAGGACAAATGAAAGTCCAATTTCACCAAATGTGTGCTTACAACCACCGTATCTTCCACAATATGCCTTGTGCTGAATCAGGAACTTTAAATGGTAAATACACAGGCAACCGAACAAATAAAGCATGGCACTCATTAAAAATGTCTTGCAATCTGTTTGGAGTCTCTTTAGAATATCCTTTAGTCTCTAAATCAGTCCGCTCTAGGTAGAAACAGATTAAATTTGCTTTCAAGTGAATTCCTGGAAAGGGCAGTCGTTTTATTGTTCACACTTGATTTCTGTAGGCTTTACACATTCAAATTAAGGGTACGTAATCATGGGCAGGAATCTCTCACATGATTCATTGGTACTTTTTACACAGTGAAAGGAGTTTGGCTCTCCTCAAAAGAACAGTCATAGAAAATATGAAAAGATATGGCAATTATATGGTGGTGGAAATTGTCTTAAAAACATCTTAATTTTGCCTCTGTATGTACCAATGACCTATATATATTTAGAATACATTTTACACTTGTGTTTATAATTAACAGAAGTAAGTCATTGCTATACTAGAAGTTCCTAATCAACACCTGCTACCATATTGGCCTTCCTGTTGAACTTTAATAAGGAAACTCCAAATACACTTACGTTTAGCTCCAAACGACTTTACTCACCAACATTCTTCATTCTGTCATTTCAATTTGGTTGAATGAGTTTGTCTATATTTTGTTTTTGCAGTGTAACAAGATTTGTCTGAGATTGAGTCGAGTCAACTACTAACAAGGAGAATGCTCCTTTTTAAAGAAATCACTCAAATTTCCCACAGAACCTCCTCCGCTTAATCAAGACCATTTATAAAGAGGTATCGGATAGAGCGGCGGTGAACCGCAGCCTCTCTGACCCCTTTTCCATCAATAAAACAGTAATAAACACACTATTCACATCTTCCGGGAATTCCATGTGATCAAGGGTTGCTACCTCCTCCTCCCAGAACAAATACATCTAGCAGGTTCTGTGGGACACAGCTGAGTGAACTGAAATAAAGAGGCAGGATTCAAAACCTCCTCCAGGATGCTATTCTGCTGGACAAGTGGGGAGGGCTTGATAATGAGGAAGTCTCCATTCAAGACCTATCCATAACACCAGCACTAATGCAGTACATTTGTTTATTGTTTCCTTAATACTTGGAAGTGTTGGGTGGATGCATGGCTGATATGAGTTCATGGGAATGAACCCAACATAATATCTTACATGTGGCCCTGAACATTTTATATTAAGGCATACGGGAAGACATGCTGCTCAATTCTCTATTGCCCTCCTGGGATACAGTCTCTTGAAAGAGAGAGTTAAGGGCGATCTAAGAGAGAAACGGGGAGGGGAGGGTGAACAGTGCGTGCACAAATAGCTAACAAAACCCCATTCACAACACAATGAAATAATCCAATGCTAACGGAAATGACCGTGCAAAGGGTCAAAGGGACATTTTTACTGGGAAGCTTCCCGTGTCATGTGTCATTTGAAGTCATGTGACGCATGGATCCACGCAGAGTTTTTTTTTTCCTCAATCATTTTGGTTCATACTCGGTCGCTCTGGTTTCTTTCGGGGAGGCCTTAACTCGAATTGCATTGCCGCAGATAGCTAGCTCCCAACCTAGCCTTGCTGTGAGGTAGAATTTTTTTACTATAAGTTGTTTAAGGGAGAAATGGTATGGTTACAAAAACATGGAGTGCCCAGTCTCTTTCCTAATGAAAGATAATTTGGGCTGCAAAACTTCAACGGTCATTCACAGAAACTTCTTTAACTGAACTTTTGGAAGTGTTGAAATGCAATTCTTGGTTCTTGGGAACGGAGCTTGGTTGGTTCAAATCCTGATTATGTGAGTGTCCTCAGTTTCTGAATCACATTTTAAGATGGATGAAGCTGATAGAGGCTGAAGTGAGCAGGATGTGGTCTAATGATGAGTAGGTTAAGTGGAACAGCGGATTAATAAAAGATTCAGCTGGAGCTTGGCTAAAAAAGAACTCTAACAAGTATCCCGATGCCTGGTGAAATTAATCATTATTTAGTTCCGCTTCACAAAAATCTATATAGCAGGCTTGCACTATTGTTTCTCGCTGAAAGCTTTTAAAAATCCCAAGCTGTTATATTAAGTACAGTACTTGTCTTGTGTATGATGCAGACAATAATTATTTTTCTGTGATTTATTTCTTCAGAAATAGGAAAAAGTCGAAACTGAGTAAAAATCTAGACCGGTATGTTTGTAAACTACTGAGAAGAAACCTGCACACACACACGAGATAAAGCGAGATGCTAAAAGGATAGTATCAACATACTGTCCAACACGAACCCAAATGTTTTCTGTCCACATGGTATACAATGGAAGACCAATCTGAGGCTTGACCAGTTACATACAGGCAAAATTAGACTCCACTTATCAGTTCAGCCCATTTCATTCACAATCTTGTCTTGACTTCCCGAGTGCTGGTGTCAGGAAGACTTTTTCTGTACTGATATTGCTCAAAGTGGCATGCTGGTCGCCAAACCAGAGGGCTTTTAAATGGAGACTAACACAGACATATTTTGCTCAAAATCAAACTAGAATGAACAAGTCACTGTTTCTTTCAGGTTTCTACCTGCCTGGCAATAGCTTGGGGCAACAAGTCGCTTTGTTTCTCAGTATCATTCCCCTAGTCGTTTATAATCACTGAATGTCTTGAAGGTATCGAGGTAGATGTTTCGATGACTCAACAGTTTACTTTAAAAGAGTATTTAAATTTGATACAAAAACCAGCTCATCAGCCAGCTGTGTCTCTTTCGCTGTCTCATTCAAGATGTCATTTTAAAAATCATGCTTTAAATAGCATTTTTGCGGAAGAAAACTTTTTTTTTTTGTGCCTCAGACAGACCGGCAATTCTAAGACATACTAAGAGAAACATAAAATCTCAGAAATAATCAACAGGTTTCTATTTATTGAAAGTCTGCTAGCTAATCTCTGATACTCATCTACTATATGAACTAACCATATCCAGCCATTAAGATAACAAAAAACATCACGTGTGCAAGTGCAGACCACATTCAGACAGAACCATGGCCAGGGTTCCCATTGAAGACTATGTTTATGAGAAATTACAGCAAGTGAACAATTTTCAGGAAAACATGGGATTTCTATTAGCAGTTTGCTATCTATGCGGACTGACAGAACTATACTGGTATAATTTTCTGAAAAGAGGAGACTAATATTGCAGAAAAGCACACACCTTACTTCCAAAAGTACTGTTTAGACCTCTTCTACTTGCATACCAGGAAAAGGAGCAGTTTGGGGTTGGCAGGTCAGAATCACATCCATCATTCGGGCCAAAGCACAACAGACACTGTTTGATCTTCTGAAGATGCCAGCGGTTTTGAATGATCAAATGACTCACCACAAGATAACTAGTGATCAGTTAGCAAAGGTCACTCTGAGTTCAGAGTGACACTCACAGTCAGCACATTTCCTTTCTTTCACCGAAAGTAGAAATGGGCGTAAAACCTTGGTAACCAACGACAACGGGCTGAAGAGCTGCCTTTTTAACATTGGATAAGGGACAGAAATGGAGGGTGGAGTTATCGGTTTAGGGGTATTTAACATTTGTACGATTAAACAATGGGGGCCTTGGTTGGGCTTGTACTTGAGGCTTAAACCACCTGCATGTACTTAAACCAGACTAATATCTATAAGTCAAAGACTTCGAAGATATTCTCAGAAATCAGAAAACAAAACTTAATATTTCTCTATATATTTTTTGTTTTTGTTTCGATCATATACTATACACATATTGGTCCGGATTAAATATCAATAATTCTAAAGTTTCATAGCTTTTATTTAGGTGCAGTGAAAGTTTAAAAGCAAGTTAGTTTGTCATGCACTGTGGTTTTATGGCTTATCAACTATCTGGTATCTTGTAACGCAACCCTCTCTGTTCCCTAAAAAGAGCTCCATTGCCGTTTTCCTGGAAAAAACATTTTGTCAGTCTAAAATGGTTGATTTACTTTTACAGACAAGTCCTGCTTGTATTGTCAAGTAGCTTAAGTGGGTCATAAGTAAATAATCAGAAAAACACAGAAGATGGATGTAATTAATGTGTTTGTGGAATGTTTTTTGCAATCACGAGTGCTATAAGCTTCTTCGTTCTGGTAAACTGCCCACCTCCCAAAGGCATTAAATAATGAAATGTCAGACTCGTGAAAAATTAGGTCTTCCCGGGAACAAATTTTCACTGATATTTGTGCCTGGGAACGGCGATGGGCAGATGGGAACTCTGGACGACCCCCGTGTTTTCGTTGGCCATGTCACACAAGACTCCCGACCCCCAGTTGAGAGCATCGTTTAACCATTTACATCATGCATGATGCACAAACAGAGGTGGTCAATTGAATTAAGTGGTATTCAGCTGGAACTTCAAACACTCTGTGTCTCAGCCCCTGTGACAGTTATTTCTGTGTACTTAACTAGAGAAGTGGAGAAAATCTAAATTGCATTGAGTTCATCAACATCTTGTGGAGTGTGCTTGGAGTGATATAACAATAATCTACAGGGCACATCTTTATAAAAAAAACCTTCAGTTGAATCTTCAAAAAAAAAAAAAAGCTAAAGCATCTTAAAGGATGTACAGTGAACTCAAAATGGCGAGATCCGATTTCATGGAAGACATTAGAGGAATTGGGTTCTATTTATGTATAAATCATATAAACTTTCTTAGACCATTAAGTGCCCCCTTTCAAGCTTTGGTACAGTGTTTGCTCAGATGAGCCCAAACTTTCCCAAGCTATTTTATCCCATGGAATATCACAGGCATTCTTTAATACGCAGACTATACAAATATGCAGTGGTTTCCGTGGGCAATCCGAGTTGGCGTAGATGCTGGCGTCTGACCGATGGATGTTACATTACCCAGACTTTAGCCTTAATTTTGGAACAAGTTTTGAAATGTGAGTTTGAACGAGCATTTGCAAGCACAGCTCGCAGTTGCGAGAGTTGTTCTTGGAAAAAGCAACATTGCTCATCTTTGTCTGCAAGTCAAAACAGATTTGTAAACACAGATGGGAATTTGGGAAGACACTGATCTGACGAGAGGCTAACCGCTTTCTAAGCAGCAGGTGGAGAGGACAAAGGTGACTGAACAAGGTATGCTGTTGGTATGCAGCGAGTCCATTTGTGCTGTGTTTTAGCACCAAGAATCCCTCGACTCACCATACTACTACCCATCCCAAACAATCAAGTCAGCACAATAAAGATTTCGCACAAGAATATTAGCAACAGCCCAATGAAGTACCAAATGAAAAAGAATTCTTTCCTGTTTTGCACCATCAACCGATATCCTGAGAAGTTTGGTTCGGGACCATTTTCCTTACCTTTCTTGTTTCCCTTTGTCTTCTGTAATTGTAAGTGTAAGACTCTGCTGAAGCCCGAAACTCATTCTTCATGTTTTCGTGTTTTGGACAAAGAATTAAAGGATGAATTGAAAAACTGACATCAGTAGTAAAGCAATCTCTCTGCAGACACCCTTTATGATCATTAATGCAAATAAGTACAGACGTGGCCAAGTTTGTTGGTACTGCCCCACAAAAAATTAAGATTGCTCAATTTCCTCAGAAATAACTTGAAACTGACAAAATTAATTGGCATCCACCATTGTTTATTCCACATTTAATACTTTGCTATTGAGTTTGTTTCTCAACATAATATTGTAAATAAAACAAATGAAAATGGCATGGACAAAAATTATGGAACCCTCAACCTGGTATTTTGTTGCACAACCTGTTGAGGTGATCCCTGCAATCAAACGTTTTCTGAAGCTATCAATGAGATTTCTGCACCTATAAACAGGTAGTTTGGTCCACTCTTCCTGAGTAAACTGCTCCAGCCTTCTCAGGTTCGATTGGTGCCTTCTCCAGACTGCAAGTTTCAACTCTTTTCCATAGATGTTTGATAGGATTCAGATCTGGACTCATAGAAGGCCACCTCAGAACAGTGCAATGTTTTGTTCTTATCCATTCTTGAGTGCTTTTAGCTGTGTGTTTTGAGTCATTATCCTGTTGTAGGACCCATGAGAGCTTTCTGACGCTGGGCAGTATGTTTTACTCTGAAATGCCTTGATAGTCATGAGATTGTGGCCAGCACAGATTCAAGGCACCCTGTGCCAGGTGCAGCAAAGCAGCGCCAAAACATAACTGAGCCTCCATCATGCTTCATGTTTTCGTATGCGAACATGGAGCTGATGTGACTTGCCAAAAAGCTCCAGGTTTGACTCATCTGTCCAAAGGACATTCTCCCAGAAGGATTGTGGCTTGTCAAAATGCATTTTAGCAAATTTCAGTGTGGCTTTTTTATGTTTTAAATTCAAAAGTGGAGTCCTACTGGGTCTTCTTCCATGGGGGCTCCTTTTGCTCAAAAAGTGACGGATGGTGTGATCCAAAACAGACGTACCATCACCTGGGGGTTCAGCTTGTATCTATTTGGAAGTTATCCTTGGTTCTTTTTCTGCTATTCGCACTATCCTTCTGCTCAATCTAGGGTCAATTTTCCTCTTGCGGCCATGCCCAGGGAGGTTAGCTACAGTACTAGGACCTTGAACTTCTTAATAATATTATTATATATAATATATATTATTATAACTGTTGTCACAGGAACATCAAGCTGCTTGGAGACAGTCTTGAAGCCTTTGATACCAAATGGCACAGTGACTACTTTCCTCAATTTAAATAGGCTGAATGATTGATTCCAAGGTTGGATGCATGTGTGAAACTAATCAGTTTGGAGAAAGGTAGAAAATATAATTTAGCAGTTCCAGCTGTTCAGCAGGGGAAGTCAGATGGTTTGGAAGGTGGAAGGTGACTACGATAAGCTACGACCATTACTGCGATAAGCATTTAGCAAAAGTTCACAAAGTAAGTACTGAACTTATTAAAGATAAGAAGGCACTTAATGGAAGAAATCTGCAATTTCTGCATAGATTTACCAGATAGCGCTTTTGAATCCCTGTGTTGATAAAGGGAACTTTAAAGGAAAATGCATTGGGTCACCAAACACGCAAGCAGACCTGTAAAGGGGTTTTTTCGGTGAGAGTAGGCTACCTGCGTGGCAGAATCATTCACGCAACAACAGGAGAGAACTATGATGCAGATTCTCTAAAGTATATTTCAAGTGAGGAGGTGAAGTAGCTTGCTGATGGTTAAAACATCCATGCATTACTCAGAAGCCAGCCTTGTAAATCATTTGCTGACAGTGACTAAACCTGCCTCTATTCTCAATTGTGCAAGAATTTCTGCCGAAACTGAAGTGTAGCTGCTCTATCTCCAACCACCTGAATTGACTAGATTGTAGTTCTTAACCAAAACAAAAAAAAGTTGAGATCTTAGAACTGTTTCAATAATGTGACAGGTCACGGTTAAAATGTTGATCGTGGATTGAAATGTCCTCATCGGTTTCTAACAAATATTTCTGGCGCGAGGTTGGTTAAGATTTACACAACATTGCCACCTGCTGGTAACGTACTGCGCTACTTCGCTTTAAGACTTTTACAGTAATCGATGATTTGGTGTGTTTTTTCAGAAACTGGTGGTAGGTAGGTTATAAATTCCTGTCCAGAAAATCAGTAAAAACGTATAGATTCATAGAGCGAATATATAAATGATTAAATCAATTATTCCTTTGAAAACCAACTAATTCATTAAGCCAAGTCTTTCAAAATAATTATTAAAACAAACAATGTAGTTTATCGTTTGCTGTAAGAATGTATACTTATTACAATTTTGTATTTTTTACAAAAAAGCATAACGGCAATCAGCCACGCATCGCTGCCTCGGGTTAAAGGAACACCTTATTCTTACAACCAACGGTTCGGGTTTCCATTAACAGCAAACTCTGTCGAAAACATTACGAAATCAAACACTAAATAATCATAAAGCATTGCAAAAGAGTTGAAAGCGGGATGCGGGCAGGCTAGAAGTCTTAGCTAGAGGTAATTGTTATTACAGATGACTCATACCACCGCCATTTAGATGTAAAAGGTGCTTTAGGACAGACTTGCACAAGATATGATTTGATATACTTCTAAGAAAACCAAATAGATAAAATTGTAATAAATGTAATATCCTGGGGGAAAACAAGTAAAATTGAGATTAAAAGATCAGTAATTAAATAAAATAATTCCTAAGTCAGGTGCTGATCCAAAACGGTGGAATTAATACATCAAATCCCTTAATTTATGGATATTTTTGGACACAATTCTCCACACCCAGCAAACTGCAGCAATGGAACTCCAGGGGGGACTGAAGCATTGGAAATTGGTGTGGAGGTAGGATGCACAGAGAGACTTTGGCAGTGATTCAGAAATACTAGACCATTTGGTGCAATTATGAAAAAAACAGGGCACCCTTGGAATTAAACCAGACATATTCTAGGTGGTAGGCCAAAGGGGGCATTAAGCAGAGAGCGGGAGCTCTTTCCATGTGTATTAGACATTGATTTTCTCATGACACATGGATTAAAGTAAAAACCATTGAAATTGTTTCCCTTGAAACATGATTAGACCACATCTGGTAGAAGTATTCTATGTTTTTTTCCCCTGGTAAACTTGATTAAATGATTTAACTTATGTTTGCAGGCTGTATGAAATCAGCTGTTGATATCTGATCGACAGAATTGCCAAGGTTGGGCAGGTCCAATGGAAATATGTACCACTCTACATTAATAACTAAAAAAGTAAATAACAAGAGTAGCCTGGAGAAATATAAACTACAATTAAACTGGCAAGCAAATTGTACAACAAAGTACTGTCGTACATTGGAATGAAATTTAGACCTAGATTAAATCGTGCTATAGTGCTTGCGAAATGGAAATTTTTGATAAACTCTGCTATTTTCCTTTTGCAATTTAGTCATCCTGGAAACAAATCAAAATGTTCTTAGTCTGCAAAGGGGGCAGGCACAGGTTTTGCTTGTTTTGAAAGCAAATGTAGGAAGGCACAAGCCAGCAGCTGTCGACCAAACACAGCTTACGTTTCCGTGGAGCCAGAAACAGACAGGTCTTTTTGCCAAATCAGAATAGAAGGTAAGTGAACTGTTGTCCACATTACTAACCCTGGTGCACATGTCTAAATAATTATTATACTAACTACTTGTAGTAGTAGTTTTCTTGCTGGCATATAATGTTGCATGCTACAATTTACAATTTTGCTAGACTGTGCAATTAAACGGGCAGTTTAGAGATGCCTTTGTTGAGGTCGTACATACAGACGGCTGACAAATTAATGAAAAATCCTACAGTGAGGGGGGTCCAGAGGCTCTGTAATGCTCTGTGGAGAACTTTTGTTTTTGTCGGTATAACGCGATTTCTGGAAGCCCAACCCATGAATCAACATTATTGGGCTATCTGAATCAAATATTAATATTGTAATGCAATCATGCAATCATAAGCAAATGCAATTAAATTTTAACCGGCCGCATATCCACAAAATCACAAACTACTACTGTACATAATGAAAACAAACCGTAGGTAAAACGCTTACACTGTAGTATGTTTAGTTAAGCTTGCATTCCAAACACATCCAAGCAGTGAATTACTGTATTCGTAATTAGTGTTTTCGATCACAGACTCACCAGTTAACCGTCTGTTAAATAAGATGTGAAACTAAGGAGAAAATACATTTATTTACAGCACAGGTGTAACACATGCAATGACTAGTGCGTGACACTCTCTCTATCCTAGGGTCAGAGCCACAACCACAGGGAAGTTCCAATCCCCCAACATGACTCTGAGCATGACTCTGTGGGTTCAGACACTACCAGCATAGAGGGCAGCCACGAGACTCCCCACCATTACCCTCAGACCTATTGCCACCCACAGTTGTCCCGCCAGCAGCCTCTCCATCATCACCCCCCTCCCCGCCACCAGCCTCCCCACCAGCACCCCCAGTTTCAACGCCACCAGCCTTTCCACCATCACCCCTCATCTGTCACATCCATTATCATCTGCTCCGGTCAGATATGCCCAGGTCAGCCGGGAACACGCTACTCCTCTGTCCTGAAGCCAATTGAACCACCAGCTAAGAAGGGCAGGGGCTGGAGATGGCAGGCCCAAAGAGGAGATGTCTAGGAGATTGCTACTGGACTGGAACTCAGCAAGAGTGTGTGGAAATACAATAAATCACTATGAAACCAATTCATTAGTATGACTGGTTCATTTTCTTCCTAAATTGCTACACGATAGGTAGCATGGGAAACATAGGATAAATGCTTCCAGTCCCCTTTACTGATTTACTGACGTTAGTGTCACTGTGAAAAATATTTGAAAGTTATACAATGCAAAGGTCACACGATGCATATACTGTGCATGTGTTGTGTGTCTCAATCAATACATTTTTGTATAGCGTTTTTTTTTTACATGTTACATGTCACAAAGACGCTTTGCAGAGGCTGGCTTACTGGTCATTTTAAGATCGTAAACACCAGAGGAAACAGCATTGTATTGTATTGAAGCTCTACCACGGTGCTGCCCATGTCACCAGGGGTGGTGAAAAAGGCACACCCGAAGGCCAATTAAAACATTTACAAATACAAATACAATACAAATCAGACACACTGTGAGTTCAGCTGAAGGTGAACGATGTTTTCAGGCAATAGGGTGTTTGGCTGAGTCATGTTTTAAAACGGGTCGCTAACACTGGGCTTTATTGAGTGGTAGAACAGTGATTATCCGGACAATTTATTGCAGTAATGTAAGGAAAGTCTGACGTCTTACAGGTAATGATCATAGGAAGGGCAGAGTTTATGCAAAGTTGCAAGATGCTAAAAGTATCCTGCTAGTGTTGTTGAGACAGATGCAGGAAGGATGAATCATTCTATTACGTTACAGAGCAGTTATAATGTCTAAAAACAATTCACAACATTTAATAAAAACGTAACCTTTCCTCTACGGCAACACCACCTTGCTCTGCTTTGAAAGAGTTATCTCATTCTCCTACTCATAATGGCCTTACATTGTTTTAATATTCTTGAATCTGTTTTGCAAACTTCACAGAATAGCCTTCTCATAAATGATGAGAAAATAATGATGAGTCTAAAAGTGTTTTATAATTTTTTGCCAGTCATCATGGCTCAGCTTACTGGAGGGAGGACTGTCTGTTCTGTGAAAAGCAATTTGCCTTTATGAATATGAACTGTGATAGTGCAGGACTCATACATAGCTCACTTTTTCACAGATGTTTTTGGACAAGACATGCCTTATAGTTTCTCCAAATTGCTATAGAATTACTGTAGTTAAAAAGAATTATTCTTCTGCATTTGACAAAGCAAATGTCACTGGAATAGAGGCTGACGCGTCTGAAATGTCAGCTTCACGGTGGGACTTGCCTTTCACCGTCCTGAGATGTGCCCAGGGAGATGCCAAAGGAATGCCAGGCTGTGGCCTTGACAGCAGTGGCCTTGACAGCAGTGTCCTCTCCGCGCCTTGCTTGGATTCACGTCTCAACATCTTGGGATCTCTCGACTGACATAGTTACGCCAAGACCAGCCTGTGTGCATTAACATGCTGTCGTTAAATACCAGCTATTTCAAAAAGGTTGTGTTGCTAAAAATGTCAACTAGGGCAATAGGTGCTGTCAATGTAGCAAGAAAATGTGCATAGCTCCAGATTGGTGCAATTGAGAAAGTTACAGTTGCTAGTTCTTCTTTTTTGAAAGAACAATAATCTTCTTACAGCAATGGGGATAATATACTGTAATTTAAGCATTCCTAGCTCTTTCTATTTTCCAATGATTTTTTTTATTGTTGGAAAATTGCAATCATTACACACATATTGGTCATTCACACAGGACTCCATCATTTTGGAATTATTATTATCCTAGTTCTTCTCTAACTTGTGCTTTTTGATAGGTTTAAGCAATGCATTTTACTCCACAATATGCAAGGGAAAGTCATTTTATACCATAGACCAGTAATATTTTATAAATAGTATACAGCTCTTTTGATTAAATGCATTCACCCTGCAGCCCCCAATACCCCCCCTCTCAACACTGCAGCAATTGTATATAGGTCACACTACAAACATAGATCTAACAGGAGACTACAGACTTAGCACAAAAGCCTGAACATTGTTCAATTATGGTCACACAGGAAAAAGTCAAACACCATTGACTTTATTATAATTAATATAGAATAAGTCAATAAGCTGTGTGGACATGACAAACTTGTGGGTTTCACAGGTAAATTTTGACTCTTCTGAGGCTATGAATCAGATAGATAATATATTTTTGTGCATGTTCTTAAATACTGTATTTAAAAAGGAATTTTTTGGCAGGTATTTTTTGGTAATATAAATATATATACACTCAGTGGCCAGTTTATTAGGTAAACCCATCAAAAATGTTAACAAGCAGGTCAAATACAGATTACAAAATGCATGAAACTGAAATATGTATTTCAGATTCATGTATCAACACTGCCCATCCCTGCATATCAAAGTTTAAAATCATAGTCAACACTGACATTACTAGAGAGAACAGCTGACAGTTCATTTCAGGGAATACCTCAGGCAGCCTAATAACCTCTTAGCATCGTACTGGCTGTGCTATTATTCTTAATCACTTGGAAGCTGTCAGGAGATATGTGCGTGCTAATAGAACTGTTCGATTAAAAAAAAATACTACACTGAACAATAATGAAGCTACGGTTGCCCTGAAGTGCAAAACGTAAACAGAAAACACCGCACCCGCTAACTCTAATCCAGTGGCCCTGGAGTGCACAGCCTAACACGGAACCACCACACAAACGAACTCAAAGCCACAAAACAAACTCAGGCTGCACAACTGAAACTAGGACTTTTTTAATGCAGCAGTTTGCTCCACCTTCTCTCGCGTACCGTTCCGTTCTGCAACTTCTACATGATTTGAGCGATTTGGCTAACGATTGTCCAGACTAACAGGTACAAGGTGCGCGCATTCCCAGAGCTGCTCAAGACCGAACGACAGTCCCAAATGAATCAAAGGAGTGATTCACTGAACGAGATTCAAATGGTTCAAAGATGTGCTTGAGTCAGTGAATCTGTGAGTCCGCACAAGTTTGTTTCAACGAGTCCCGAATCACTCACGCGTGTGCTGTGTGCATGTGTCCTCGATAAGCTGTTATAAACAAATTATGCGCTCATGGTTATGTTTATTTCTCAAAAATAGATTGTATTTGTTCAATGTGTTTTGACGAAGGGAAATTAATATTGTCTAATTATACCTGCTGAATAAATTCAATATAGGCCTACTCTTAGTATTATTTCGTTTACGGAAATGTTGCTGAAGATAAATATGCATATTAATTGCAATACCAAATCGTTCAGTAATTCCGTAGTAACTTCTTAAGGAATTTTAACAACACCCTTCGTGTAGGGCGTGTTTTTATTTATAGGATCGCTAAGAACCACCAAGCGGAGACAGTTTGATCATTTCCAACAGCAGTCTCCGCCTCTCATTAGCAGACAGGGGAACAAACAGTCCAAGGCAAAACCAAATCCAAAAAAAGCTTGTTATTCAAAAACAGGTTCTCCTACCGGCAAAAGGTCAGAACCTAATTCAGGTTCTCTAATGGTCAAATGGTCAGTGCACAATTCAGGTTCTCTTATGGTCAAAAAGTCGGTGCACAATTCAGGTTCTCCCATGGTCAAAAGGTCAGAACACAATTCAGGTTCTCTTATGGTCAAAAGGTTAGTGCACAATTCAGGTTCTCCCATGGTCATAAAGTCAGAACACAATTCAGGTTCCCTTATCGTCAAAAAGTCAGTGCACAATTCAAGTTCTCTTATGGTCAAAAAGTCCGAACACAATTCAGGTTCTCCAATAAAACAGGTACAAATCCAAAAACACTCACTGATCCTTTGACAACCCTCTTGTTCAGCCGAGCTCCAAACTATCCCTTACACTTTCCCCTCTTGTACTGGCACCAAATAAAGAAACCAGCAGCCTTTTATGCTGTGGCACATTCAGCCATTGCCTCCAGCTGTACCAAATATACAGTTAAGGACGTTTGGTAATCAGCAGCAAAAGGTCTGAATGTTAGGAAGCCAGGTCTTAAAGGGGCAGGAAATTCTTACCTTACCTTCTGATGCACTACAGTATATTGATTAAAATAATAATGATAAAGTTGAATCTATAGTTTATTTTTCTTTAGAATTAGATATTGAATTTTGAGGATATTTTATATAACTAGGGACTTAAGAACTACTAAGTTTTTAAGTGTGCCTGAATGTATTCTTGAAGTTTCGCTTGTTATATAGCTTTTACAGTGTGTTGCCTATTTTCCTTTTAACAGTTCATTAAGCTTGAGCTTAAACGTAATTTGCCACTTGTTTTCTGTTTACTGTATACCACTCTGAACAAGAGTGTTCTGCAGTCACCCTTTATTCATAATTAAGATGGTGATGATGATGCTTCCTATCGGTATAATTATTTGCTTTATTTTACCGAATTTGGCATAAATAGTATTAGTATTGTAACGGGGATGGCAGGCAGCGTTTCCCCCGCCAATGGGCTTTAGCGATCCCCGGAGGGGGTGCTGGGAAACCTAGCTCCCGCACTGTAAATAGCGTTAATAATGTGTCTTAATGTTTCGTACTTTCTTTAATGTGTTGTGTAGTAGTTTAGTTTTGGTA
>JAOYSI010002858.1:0-15649 GCA_025775065.1 Hiodon alosoides
GTAATGATTCTGAATGTGTCGGAAAAACCAGCAAGGAGACGGTCTGAACATTTTGGTAATTTATTAATATACAAAGTATAACATCAGTGACAACTTATGAACTTGTAACACCAACACAATAACTTTATAATATAAATTAAAAACAGCCTTTTGTAAAAAAAAAAAATAATAATAATTTTTTAAACGAGTGTTCTGTTTTTCTGCGACCAACCGACCAATCAAAACCGACCCAGACTTTCCTCATCGACTAACGTTTGGTCCACTATTAGGGGCCAGCCCTACAGCACATGGCTTACTGATAAATGAAAACTCTGAATTTGTTCATAGTGACCAAACTAGGAACATACAAACACAAACCAAACCAAAACACCAAGAATAAACCAAATATTCCTATTAACTTCCACTAATAATTACTTAATAACCACTAGTCAATGCTAATTGACTTTTAACACTTACTGCTTCTGGAATCTCTCTTCACTCTCTACACCCTCTCAACCTGTAATGGAAATAGGACCATTATTTACATGGTAATTGACCCCTCTCCTGACTATTCCATTATACAACAAAATAAATCATATAAAAAGTAATGTTTTTATATCCCCTGATATTAGTGAGAACAGTTTATTTAATAAAACCCCTAAAATTACAGTCACCCAACTGCATTATGTTAACTGTTATGGAGTGTGTCGCTGATAACACGTGTACTTTGCTAAACCTTGTCCTGGTCTCAGCAGGTAAAAACATGGCTATTCGTTTGTCCCATAATACCGGATAAAAACACGCATTAAAAATCACTTCAGTTTTAAGTGCAGTGTTCCGAATATATGCTAATTACTGACTAAAAGAATGCCTTGGGCCAAGCACTGTCAAACTTCTTTTCGTTTCCGCTACTTAGGATGGCGAGCCCTTTGTTTGAATTATATAAAGAAGAAATGTGTTTGTTAGCCACTGCGTTAGCAGTATGGTGTGGCGGCTCGGCGAATTAGCTGCATCTGCTTTTCATGTGTGACCGTTTCATTGCCTCTCTCTTCTTCTGTCTAACAGACTTCTATCTGACCTTTCCTCTGTGCCCTGTCCAGAGCTCCAAAGTCCTAGCAAAACATGAGCTGCTGAAGGTGCCTCTGATTGGCTGGACTTGGTACTTCCTGGAGATAGTCTTCTGCAAGAGGAAGTGGGAGGAGGACAGGGACACAGTCTTCAGTGGGCTTGAGCGACTCAGAGATTACCCAGAGTTCATGTGGGTGAGTGTGTGAGGAAGAGATGGTGGCCCCGGAAAACCGGTTACAGCCCAGTTGGTATTTATACTGCAGGGGAGCAGTATAATATATACTAGAGCATCTTCAGGCCCATGGTGTTGTGGTCAGTGCAGTGTGTTCAGTAACTGTGTGCGGGTAGTGTGTTCAGAGCAGTGTACAAGTGTTAAAGTCAGAATAAGGTCATGTGCTGGCAAAATATTGGTGGATAAAAGCCAGAATTGTGGGAAAAAGCCAGTTTCATTTTTTTTAGGTTATGACATCACAGGTCATGTGATTGTTGAGCTGTAATTCTATTGGCGACCTGAAGTTAAGCCCACACTGCTAACCTTAACCTGAATATGTGCATGTGTGTGTGTGATGATTACTCCTCTCCCCCAAGTTCCTGCTGTACTGTGAAGGCACACGCTTCACAGAGGAGAAGCACCAGATCAGCATGCAGGTGGCAGAGAGCAAAGGCCTGCCGAAACTCAAATACCACCTGCTGCCTCGAACCAAGGGCTTCACCACCACACTACACTGCCTAAAGGGAACGGGTGAGACTCACGTAGGGGTGGGGGGCACACCCCAGGTAAAGAGATAGAGACAGGAGTGGCAGACTCATGCACACACACACACCTACACATACAGAGACATGTGAGTTAACTTGTGGTCTCAGGGTGAATGAGCATGGTTTTCTGCCTCCCTCTATTGGACCCTAGTGACTGCGGTCTATGACGTGACGCTGAACTTCAAGAACAAGAAGAACCCAACCCTGCTGGGGATCATCAACGGGCAGAAGTACATGGCGGACATGAGTGTCCGGTGGGTAACTGTCACCGCTCCTGTTATCAAACTCCTCCTGCTCTGATGTGCGACCCCAATGACCCATATGTAACGTAGCGCTGTGTTCATTTTTGATGGACAAAACAACACTTCTGAAGAACGGCTGCAAACCCTCTAGTCGTAATTTGTTGCCCGTATTACCATTGCCCCCTGGTGGTAAGCTGGTGCTAGAACAGGCACTTAGTTCTCGCCATGCTGAGTGCTCGGTTTTCTCTGCGGTTTCTGTCACAGGAGGTTTCCTGTCGAAGACATCCCAGAGGACGAGAAGGAGTGTGCTGACTGGCTTCACAAGCTCTATCGGGAAAAGGTGAGGCTTTGTCATTGAATCCATCCCTCCATCCATCCAATCGCTTGTATTTACAAGATTATTACCCTTCATCCATCCAATCGCTTGTATTAAATTACTATTAATAGCCTTTAGTTGCTTAGCGAACACTGCGATTTTATTGACTGCTGTGTCGTTCCTGGATGGGATTTGTTGGTATTTGTCCAGCTTTATTTTCTCTCTTCTGTTCTCCTACGCCCCTGTAGGACGCGCTGCAGGAGCACTATGAGAAGGAGGGCTGCTACCCAGGACCCACCATCACCCCCCCACGCAGACCCTGGACCCTACTCAACTTCCTTTTCTGGGCCACCCTGCTCCTCTCGCCCCTCATCAGGTTCGCCTGCGGGGTTTTCGCCAGCGGATCGCCCGTCCTCATCATCGGCTTTCTCCTCTTCATCATCGTAGGTTGGTACAACGCGCCGTTGATGCCGTGGTTGTGGCTGTTTCTGGCTGGGGCTATCCCCAGTGCAATTGACACTGGTGACCAGACACCGGGCTCTTCATTCTGTGATCATGAACTCTTAACTTTGAGGTAAAATCGAATCACAGGTGTTTACTGACAAGTTAATTTGAGTCACTCAGAAGGATTTATAGATACTTACCTCTTCTCGTTGTGCTACTTGATTGCAGCTCTTTGGAAATGATCAGATGATCTCGTGACTTCCATTTTCCCTGATGTTTCTCGGAAGTTTGTGACTTGTCTTTTCTTCTTCTCTCCTTGGCTCCCACTGCATTGACGACAAAGTTAGTTTAATCTAATTTGTCTGGTTCATTTGTCTGGTTTTTTGTCTGCCTGCAGCCTCCATAGCAGCACGACGTCTGATCGGCGTCACGGAAGTGAAGAAAACGGGCTCCAGCTACGGCAACCGGGAAGCGAAGAAACAGAACTGAGCTGTTACCGTGGCGATCGAACCCTAGTCCTCCTGACCCTTTTGTACTATTTTAGAGGGCTGGGGTAAAAGTCTGTGTGTGGTGGGGTGGGGTGGGGGGTTGGTGAAAGGTTAAATAACGATTATCCATAAAAACTGTTAATTATGACCATTTTGACAACGACGATGAAAACGGAAGTGCGTTCTAGAAGCAGGTTCCAGACCGATGATGGACTGACACGTTAGTGGAGAGTTCTTTGCTCCTGGCTGCAGTTTCATGTTTAGTGGCTCCTCGGGGGGGGGGGGGGGTTTCACGCGGTTCCCGGGGCCCAGTCACATCAGAAGATGTTGCCACAGAAGATCTCTCTGAACCAGGCTCCGCTGCTGCTGTACTCACCCTTGCCTCCCTTGTTTTAGTACGGTTCTTCAGGGAGCGAGATGGGGTTGATGTTCCTCACGTGAAGGTTCTCAGTTAAGAGTGCTAACTGGGCAACCTTTCTCATTAATGCATTGATTTTATGCACTGTATTCACTGTTAAACATGGAAGGTCGACTCCAGAAATGTTGATTCTCGATTCTCTCAGGGTCATGTTGGTTGAGTTTCTGTGTTGCTCATCATTGTTAGAAATGAATGACACAATATTAAGTCCTGAGTGCGTATGAGGGTCTTGCAAAAAGAATCATGTAAGCTGTGTTCAATTAAATAATATAAACGGTCTTTGCTCTAACTGTAAGCAAAACAGTAAATAATTTCCGTCACTATGGGTCGGGTGCATGATGATGTCACATTGTTACTGTTGCATGTGCATTCCTGCATTCTAAAACCCAACTCTGCCGGTGCACAAACATCTGGATACCGCAAGAAAAAACTAAAATACGTCTCTGTAACTTCACAATATTTCTCTGCCTGATGCCGTTAGTGATCTTGCAAAAAAAGAATTAGTACAATGTCAAGTACAAGCGTGCAACTTTTCTCAGTGAAAGGTTTATTTTATCAGGTAGATCAGTTTTTTTTTTTATATAATCGTACATCGTAATCAGTCGTAATCGTAATTAGTACATAGCTAAAATCTAGATTTGTTTACTCCTAGTCCGCTATCTAATAAAAATGAGAACAGTATTTCCGCAAGAAAGTCCCGCATCAAAGATGTAGGTTTTTTTTTTTGCTCTGTGTGTCTTTCAAGTGTAAACAATTCCCTAACAATGAAACAAGAGGGTCCTCTGAACATCCAAATGTAATCTGGGCCCCTGGCCCCTGAAAAGACAACACAGATGTTTCACCAAAGCTACGTTGACCTGTGAGCAGTAGTGTGGTTGTTGAACTGGAATTTGTTTACACTTTTGTTTCTTTCAGCTGTGTGAAAACTGAAAGTTTTTAACCCCAGATTGGAGCGTTTTCCTTCTTTATCTAAGCCTGTGCTAAGCATCAGGGAGACATTTACAGCGGTGATTTGTTTTGTCGAACCTCATCCCACACCATTATCATTTTATAATTTTTGAAGAATTGGCTTTTTAATGTAAATATTTTATGTTTATTTTCATGCTGTATTTAATATAGAGTTGATTGTGATACTAGATAGATTCGCTTTCGTTTTTTTCTCCAGGGCGAGGTTTGAAAGAGTAGGTTTTATACATTTTAAATGCTCGATTAGAAAAGAAGTGCCGCAGCTGATTGGGGTTATGTGGGGTTATATGGTTATATTCAAAACGAAGAGGAAAATCACACTCTTACATACAATACTGAGTATGTTAGAGAGTTCGGCTGTCTTGTTTTGAAATATAATCAATTGTGAATTAAACCTTGATTTTCCCTTATGTGTACAACCCTCGACATGGTTCACGTCCTCCCCTCATACATTAGCTTCAGAAAGGATGAAAACGCTTTTTGATGTGCTTTTACTTCTGTTTCTCTCTCTCTCTCTCTCTCTCTCTCTCTCTCTCTCTCCTATTTTCACTTTCATTTTCTGTCGTTACTAAATCTCCGGTATGCTCAAAGGGCCAGCAAATGACAACCCCAGGGCTGCGACTCAAATTAGGGTCGCAAAGTACATTTTAGGGTTGTGGAAGACCACCTGAAAATTTAGAAAAAAGGGTTTCTACTTAAAATATGTGTGACCGGTGACAGAATCACCCTACCTTGCTGCCACCTATTCCTCCCAATAGAAATCCACCTCCCCCTTTTTTGGGGTGGAGGGGGAGGGGGTTGGTTGCTTTTCCCCAGCTGTGGTGAATATGTCCTGTGAACTGTCGGCCTCTGGGGGCTGCTGGGACTCTTTATCAAAGGTTTTGTAAAATATTTGTCACCAAGGAGACAACACGGTTCAACTGAACATGTAATGCCATTCGGTCAACTTGCTGAAAGATTTTAACAGAACATCTGCTTACCCCTCGGTTGAACTGTCATTTTTTTTTCCACGTTTGCTCCTGGTTCCTCCAAGTACTACAGTGTAGTGGAGAACAAACTTGATGGACAGGACTGAAAGAAGGGCATTCAGACTGAAAGCAACCCGTAACGAGGCATTTAGCTCTGATACCAGGACGCCTTTACCGCGTCCTACCCTAACCTTGACCATGACGTCGCAGAACGCTTCCACCTCTGCCAATCAATCCAAGTCTCTACAGAAGACCTCAATTAACTCCCTGTTTTTTGTTTTTTTTTCTGAGCAACCGCAGCAGCTGTTCATTTATTTATTTATTTTAGTTGCTTCCAGCTGGATAGTTGCTGAAACAATACAGGTTAAGTACAGAAACAGAGGGACAACCACGATTTTTGATTTGAACCACCTTTTAAAATTTTTAAACCTGACGCCTTGACCACAATACTATCCAGCTGCCCCACACAACATCTGCAGCTTGGACCATCTGGCCACCCCCTTACTGACCCCCTGACAGCCAAGGGGCACAGTCCCCCAGTGTCACGGGTGCATGAAGTGCTGTGTATGAGAAATGTGTGCTTGCAAAAATTCAGAACTGGCCCTGTCGCGTGCGGTTATTGATGATGGGGGTGGGGCCCACACACCATCCATACTTTCTCCTTCTCATCACTGCGCTATGGGGCTCCAAAGTCCATTCCTTTTTTAGGTAGGAATGTCAGAGTGTGTCTTTTTTCTTCTGGAGACAGGAGGATCAGATCTGTAAAAATTATATGCAGCCAGGACACATTTAGATGAAGCTGAAAAACTTATCCTCAGCTGAATGAATCTGAATTTTTTATTTTGTTTTTTATCCCGTAAAGAAACTAACAAAGTTACCCATTGTACATTTGTTACCAAATTATACCCTGGTTTCCTGGGGTGTCATTCCATTTTACTGCTGTTCTTGCATGATGTGCAGTATGAAACACTGACATCACCGTCTGGTTTTCAGGATCTTTTTCAGTAATTTCTAAATGGATGCAAAACAAAACAAAACAAACTGTTGATGGCCATTGGTCAGGATGTGCTGTACTTGCATTTAACTCTCAAATACAATAAAAAAGGACCCTAGATTAGCAGAAACGTGGTTGTTTTGTTTTATTTACTTTTTAATAAATGACTTTTTGTGGGTTTTAATTAACCTGGACCAGTCTGTGTTGCTTACAGTGGTATACAAGGACCCCTGGTTGATTGGGCTTCCTGTATCATTTCCAACCTATACAAATATTTCTAAAAACCTGCATATTGCATGGTCTTATACCCAGTTCTATCATTCACTGCTAATTTTTAATGACAGTATCAATTATGTAAACCTCAGCTCCTAATCATTAATAATTACTTGGTTCTTACCATTACTTGGTTTTTCTTGCATCTTGTGGCGCCCAAGATTTGAATGCCCTGCAAATCACCATTGGATTGATAACACAACGTACAGGAAGTTTCCATTAAAATGGCAGGAATAATACGCTTCCAATTTGAACCTAAAAAGCTCTAATGACAGGCATCCTACATATGAACGTCTTTATCTCCAACGCAAATTTTCCACACTTCAGTTACAAATACTTCGGCGGCCTAAAGCATACCCTACCGACGATAGGTGCACTCGGGATCCTTTATAAGTTTTCTTTATAATTGCATTCAGTATCTTCATGGTAATTAAATTGGTTCAACTAATTGCGCCCACCGCCAGTATCCCCTTGAAGGTCTTAATTGTAGAGATTAACAGTGTTTATGTCTGTAGTAGAACTGTTTTGGATTCCGGAGAAGTGGCCCTGTGATGGACTGGCATCCCGTCCTGGGTTTTTCCTGCCTTGCATCCTATCTTGCACCCCTGTCATCAGCAAAGCCTGATTGCTCACTTCTATATAAACCTCAGCAGTGTGTACACACCTTTGGTCACTGTGGCACCCAGCTGACAGCCACGCCCTCCTAAGCTGGACAACTGTCTGGCAGCGTTGTTGAGGGGGAGGGCCACGCCCTACAGTTGGACCTCGTTGTGCACCTGAGCGTGGATCCACTACGGGTAATCACACTCAGGTGCCAACAATTCCAGGCTCTTTAAAACAGAAACAGGGACTCGTATGTGGTATGAGGTCTGTTAAACTATTTTGGTAGTTTTCCCCTCGAAAGAGAGGTTTTTGTTGAAGTGTTTTAATTGGTTGTTTATTAAAATATTTAAGTTCATTTGAATTATGAAAAATAAAAGGCTTGAAACCTCCCCCAATTCCTCGTTCTCCGGCCGCTCTCGGGCCGAGCACGCCCTCGTGCGCTACAGTCACCATATGCACAACATCCTGATTCGGGCTTATCCTCACCCTGTGACTCTTTAGGGACTAAAGCAGATTGTACCAAGGTGTACCGCCAGCATCTATTAAAACCCTTACAGGTTGGCAATTTAAACACAAATGACTGGATGACTGCTACTAGGCAGACAGGTGGCTGGATCAAATTACAGAGCTAATAGTACTTCCTAGACAGTCTTCTCCAAAGTCTTTTATTGGATGTGTGTATGTGGAAATATGTACCTTCACGTATGGAAAATCTTCCAAATCATGACTGTCCAATCAGTCAGGAAATTACCTGAAAGTAGGTAGTTGCAGCACGACAACTTTACCATAAGAATTGGGATCTCTTGATGACATTGATCAGGTATCTGAAATTCAAAGGGGTCAAGACGCTATAAAACATGGTCCCATCTAGCCCTACCAAGTTCCAGCATAATTATTCAGATGGTGTAGAAGCTATTGCCATTGGTTGGAAAAGAACAACAACAATAGCTTAGCTGCTCGAACCCTAAATATAAAACAGCAAATATAACTTTACCATTCTTAATTTTCTGAATTATTATCCATTATTCTCTAAATACAATATCTTTTACATTTTTTACTATTTTTAAAAGACCAAGTCTGAAGGAGACGCTGTTCAAGCTGGGATGACTGAGTTCTACCCAAACAAGCTGACTCTCCAGTCTCTACTGAAGATCACCTCTGAAAGCATCACAGACATAACAGTTACCTCCATCAGCGATGTGCCACAGTTCTTTCTCAGAAGGCTAATGATGGTCAATGCAGAATCTAGATCTTATGTCTGCGTCACAGAAGACACTGATAGTGAAGATGATAATACTATGGTGAATCCTTTGGACCTCATCACTGCCCTTTTCCTCTGTGCTGACAGCTTCCTCCAGCAGGAGATGAGTCTGAAGATGTCCATGTGTCAGTTCGCTGTACCACTTCTCTTACCCCAAGACAACGGTAGCCCGTGCACACTGATGATCTGGGCTCTCTGGGATATAGTCAAGGAATGGCGTCCTCACTCCTTATCAGAGTCTAAAGGGTTTGTAGAGAGACGTATGATCAGTTCACCAAATATTCCATTCATCTCCTTTGTCAGACTGAGAGAGTGCTGCTTGTCTAAATCAGAGACACTCAATAAGGTTCTCAGTAATTCTCAACATCAACAAAATATCTTCACACATGGAGAAATGGAGTCTGGAAATGTACCTAGGAGCATTGCCAATGGCTTAGTAGAAGCCACTTGGTATCTCCCCTGTGGGAACAAAACTCTTGACGTCTTTACTGAACCTGTGACCATTGCAAATTTGAGAGGAGACATTTTTTCTTATGAAACACAGTTCATTTTCCTCACAAAGGTCTCAACAGCCATCTTTGTATTCATGGATAGAGTGGAGGATGCAGAAATTAATTTGTTAAGCTCAATGGAAAACACTGATTGCAGACTTTTTTTGGTGGTTAATTCATTTAAAGATATGAAGCCCAGTAATAAACCCTCTGTGGAGGATGTTATTAATCAGCTAAAACTGGAACCAAGTCAAATAATAAGAAAAACTCAAAGTGACAACAAAGCAAAATTTTCAAATAAGCTCCGTGCAGCCATCCAACAAGCATCACACAGTTGTAATGGTTGCTTGACAATCGAATCAATGTTGGATGTTGCATCTGAATTGGGCATTTCAGTTGATGAATTCAAAGTAGAGGCTTGCAGAACTGCTAAGGAAGCAGTCATTGCAATTATTAAAGGAATTGGACCGCAAGTAACTGACTACAAGAAGAAGCAGCTGCCTCTACAAGGTGAGCCCTGGAAGAGATTGGCTAAACTAGAAAAGGAAGAATGCAGACTGCTGAAATCAGGAGATCAACCTTTAGAGGAATACAAGGAACAACTCAAAGAGGAAATACGTGCCCTCAAACAAAGACAAAGAGAGTTCAAGGTGACTACAGCAATTAACTGCTTTATCACTGCTTTATCAACATCCAGTAGACTTGAGAGAGCCTACTTCCTTAAATGGTTACGGCTCAAACTAGACGTCCATTCTCGAGACTACTTGAGTGATCTACGTGGGAAATTCAAGGATTTGCAGAAATATAAACAGGATAAGAATTTACTTTCAGAGCTAGATCAGCAGCTGCTGGACAGCTCTCTGGGGATTGAACATTACATTCGAGAGGTTGGACAGATCTACGAGGCCTCTGTCCACAATTCTGAAGGCAAAGCTCATAAGTTCTCCAACCTCCCTGGTTTAGCAGCAGAACTCCTGCTAGACGGTTTCCCGTTGGAGCTAATCGATGGAGATGCATGCAACATCCCAGTGACGTGGATAAGGGATGTCCTGATGGAGCTGCACAGGAAGGTAGGAGAGAGAAGTCGCCTATTAGTGGTCACAGTACTCGGGGTGCAGAGTACAGGCAAGTCCACACTACTGAATACCATGTTTGGGGTTCAGTTCACCGTCAGCAGCGGTAGATGCACACGTGGGGCCTTCATGCTCTTCCTTCAGGTTGGAGAGAACCTACGTGAGGAGCTGGACTGTGAGTACATCTTGTTGATCGACACAGAGGGCCTAAAGTCTTCTGAAATGGCCCAGCTAGATGATAGTTATGAGCATGACAACGAACTAGCCACCCTGGTGATTGGACTGAGTGACGTCACCATCGTCAACATTGCAATGGAGAACTCAACGGAAATGAAAGATATCCTGCAGATTGTCGTCCATGCCTTCCTAAGGATGAAAACTATAGGGAAAAAACCAATTTGTCAATTTGTGCACCAGAATGTCTCTGGAGTTTCTGCACCCAGTAAAACACTTACAGAAAGAACCCACCTCTTGGAACAGCTAAATGAGATGACGCAGATTGCAGCGGAAATGGAAAAGCAAACTGCAGTTAGTAAATTCACGGATGTCATTGATTACGATCTGGACAAGAATAATTGGTATATCCCAGGACTGTGGTACGGCACCCCACCGATGGCACCAGTTAACACAGGGTACAGCGAGGCTGTCTATGAGTTCAAGCAAAAAATGATCGCGATTTTTAAATCCTGCAGAGCAGAGAGACATGTCTCCGATATACCAGAATTCCTAGAGTGGACTTGCAGTCTGTGGAAAGCTGTGAAATATGAGAACTTTATTTTCAGTTTCAGGAACACCCTGGTGGCACATGCCTATGATAACCTCAGCAAGGCATTTTCAGAATGGGAATGGGCTTTTTCTAAGCATATGCACAGCTGGAGAACTGAAGCAGAGGTTCAAATCTCAAACAGCCAAAGTGCAAATCATCCTGATTTCCACATTACTGAGAACTTAGTCACAGAATTAAAAAATGAGGCATCTAAAGAGATTACAAATCAAGAAAATAAAATGAGGGAAAACCTCAGGGAGTACTACAAAAGAAAGGACAAGAATGTCCACCTGGTTGAAAAGTACAAAGCTGAGTTCTTCAACAGCATCAAATCTCTAAGGATGGAAATTAAACGTTCTGTCAATATCAAACTGGATGCTGCCCTGGATAATCTAAAGAACATGACAAAAGTGAAAGAGCTTCACGCTCAACACACCAGCCGCATTGAGGCTCAAGTGTTAAAACTCCTCAAACACTGGAAGGGCAAGAGCACCCCCTTATCAGACAAGCAGCTGACCGAGGAGTTTGATAAGATGTGGAACGAGGCAGTGGTTAATATTGCAGGTCTGAAGGAGCGAGACATTGCCTCTTGTATTCTCAAAACTTTGCACAAGAATTTTAAAAGGCGTAATGTTAATGAGGACTTGCAAGAAATTTGGAACTTGAGTTCTTGCAGAAATGAGGAGTTCAAAGTACGTACTGATCATTTGTCAATATCATTTTTTAGAAAATTTCTTAACATAGTCAAGAAAAAAATATGATGAACAACAAGCACAAAACACCGCAAACAAAATTATAGAAAACTGCAAAAGATTTATCCAGGACAGTGTGAATTGCCAGGGAGATTACCATGACACTCTCACAAAAGAACTGCTTGACAAGGTTGACAATGAGCTTGAACGCTGCAAAAATCTTAATTCAAAGTTTGAGGTTGACCTCAAGTTACATATCTGTGGATTTTCTGTTAAGGAGTTCCTTCAAATGCACAGGAAGTTTCTCAGAAAAAACGATCCTCTCCAACATCTTGAGAGGTCTAGAGAGCAGTACTTATCTGACTTTCTAGATCTGTACCTTGAGAGGGATGACTGTCAACGCAAATCAATGGAGTTCACTAAAGTCTGCCTCAGACCTGCTGTGATAGAGTATGTCCACAGATCACTGGGGATTGAAATTGTGGATGCCATCTTGACCAGCAGCCACTCTGCTAAATACAGCTCCCGGTCATACTTTCAGTTCAGCATCCTGAAAGAGCTCCTAGACAAAGATGACTTTCAGAGCTACGTCAAGTACCTCCTGAGGTACGAAATATTTGTTAAGGATTGGATATTGACACACATTATTACCTGGTTTTCCAAAGAGAAATCTCTAGGAAAGTTGAAAAACAGGAGCCTTGTGGCCATCATGCAAAAAATCAGAGAGGCAATAGAAGTTGCACAGATCGGGAATGGAGGTCAACCTTTGTCCAATGACACTCAAGACACCACAGAACTAGTTAAAAGGTTCTGCCAAACTCTGAGAAAAATAGTAATGGTTCCCAAGGATGCAGTCGATGGTGTATTGTTTCAGATCACATCTAAATCACAGCCCTTTGCTGAAAGTCTCTCATGTCTCTCAGTCTCTGTGCAGGACTTGGAGGAATCCCTTAGAACAGAATTTTTAGAATCAGATATCTCTGACACATTGGAAAGCCTTCCCATTAAGCCACAGGACGAGCTCTTTAAAAGAGTGTTTGGCTGTGGGAATCAGTGCCCCTTCTGCAAGGTCCCCTGTGAGGCTGGAGGAATCGATCACAAAGAGCACCATGCCTCTGTGCATCGACCTCAAGGGTTGGGTCGCTATCATAAATCAACTACTAAAGAACTGTTTGAAGCAATCTGTACAAGTTCTGTACACAGTGAGCGATCATTTAGAAACAGTGACACTGATCATGAATTTCACCCATACAAACATTATCGTACCTTTTACCCAGACTGGAACATTCCCCCAGATCGTACAATAGAAGCATCTGATTACTGGAAGTATGTGCTAGTGAGATATAACCACCAATTCGCAGAGGAGTACAAAGCCAAGGCTGCGAAGATTCCAGATTCATGGAAATCCATCACAAGAGAACAAGCCCAAAAAAGCTTAAATGTGGCCTTCAACATCAACAGCTGCTGATTTTCTTTTTCCAGATTCACTGTAAAAGTAAACTCTATCAGTTACAAAAGATAAAAACTTAAGCTCAAGTACAAAATCGAATCAACATGATACCAAATAACGAAATATTTAGGAGGGCCCTAAACAAACATCCATAACTTGATTTACAATTGATGCTCTAATGTGCAGGTTGGAGGTAGTAACCATAGTTTAAACTATAAAAAAATTTATAAAAAAATACTTTAGACAAAAGGCCCCGTATCCTGAATGCTGCATTTTTACAGGAATTACCTCGCCTTCTAGAATGATGTAGCGTTTCTTCCGTATTTTATGTGGGAAATTCCTGTCTGAAGATAATCCGTTCACAAGAAGTTAATTGCAGGACTTCAGACAAATATCTACAATCTCTATAATTTCATGGTGGAAAGCCAATCTTACATATAATATGAAAATGGGGAAATTTGATTCTACCAGGAGGCAATTTCTAAATGACAAGCATGCATTTATTTAACACACAGCATGTTAAAATGACAGCAACTGGTAGTCTACCCAGAAGACTTAATTTAAATATTGTCGAATGTGTTGCCAAATAAACACTGAAATCCTAAAGCCTTTTTATAGTTGTGATGCAATAGAAAACTTTTAATTGATAATTTAATTGGATTACAATTTTACCCATTTATACAGTCGCATATTCACTAAAGCAATTTTGGTCAGGTGTCTTGATTTTCATAACCACAGAAGGACAAACACCAATGTATGAAGAGACTGTAAAAGCCCAAGTATCAGTCAATCAGGAGCACGGCTATCTAAGGCTGACGAGGCATGAGGGTGCATGCTCGTAAACCGACTTGTATGGCTACGGAACGGACTGTTGGAGCTGTCACTGACAACAAAGCTGTCGGTGCAAGCTGGAACTGAGGCAAACGCATCAATGAAATAAAGGAACTGTGCCAAGCCTGGCGATGGCAAAAAGGACTGGGCCAAACTCGTTGAACCCTCAAGTGCGACATTAATGTGAAAATAAACTGACAAGTGGTCCCAGTGTTGAGTGACATGAACAAGTATTCCTATATATACCGCTGTAATGCAAGTCTTAGAGAACTACCGATCAACTGAACTGATGAGAGGTTAGACCAATATCATAAGAAGCTTATTGCTGATACAACTTCTTAAAAATTGCTGATTATATGTACACATTTTGTTTCGATATGTTGTACTAATATACCATTGTGTAGGCTAAATAACTTGCACTGGTCACTTAGGGACTATGGTTTGCTTGGGTGTTGAAGGCTTTCACTGACAGTTCCTGTCACATAATCATTGCTTTTAAATAAATCATAATTCAAATCGCTAATCATAATTTCTGTTAAGAACTGACCTTCTTGACTGGAGTGAATACCCGTCTCATGTAAAGGGGTCTCACAGAAACTACCCTCAATGTATTCCTGTATTTACTTGGTTGTCATAGAGATAAAGAACTGAAGGATCCTTAGTTAGGGGAGCAGGCGTTTGCCCATCATGACTATAGGACCTCATTCCATGTAACTCTGATCCTTTTGATAAGAAAGACCAAATTTGAGAGCCATTTTGATCACAGATCCGGCAGCGATCTTGTAGCTTCAACATCGTGGCGCTTTTCGGTCAGCAGGCCCGTCCCCTGGGTTGGACCTCTCTTAGGAAGCGGAAAAAGGGTTCTGGACACCGTCGCGGCTGTATTACCTTCCCCACATATCTTGCCTCAATCTCCCCTTGGTTTTTGCTGCTAACCATATTTTTCTTGAGTCTTTCTCCTCCCTCTTCTCCCTGGCATTGAAGAGATAAGCTGTGGCCATTTGGAAGAGGGGCATCGCGTGTAACCAACTTTAATAATAGGTGACATTAATAACTAGAGGTTACATTGCACAAAGAACCAGCTATACGACAAATGCTAAAACTTCGAGTCAACATGGCCTCGGAGGCTACAACTAGCCACGAATGGGTATTGGGTAAAAATGAGATTAGGCAATTTGAAAAATAACTACGAAAACAATCCTTAAATTTATATACCATCACACACCATCGTATAATCAAACAGCCTACAACCATAATGAACGACAACGTTAGCCGATGTGACAAATACAGAGGAATAACGTTTATAATCTGCAATACTGAAACAGAACATACAACAGACAACTGTTAAAAATGCATAATTTTATTTCCTAAACTCATACTCACTTTAAGATGCTAGAAAATACAACCAAGACTATAATATAGAATATTTAATTTTGAAAGCTATAACCTTTATAAAGCAGTCGATATCAAAAACAAGGAAATGATTTACATACTGTGGCAACCCCGGGGCTTATGGAGGGCAGAAGCCGCTCCCCCCTCAAGCATGGGGGCGGGTTTTTGAGCAACGGTA